>VXBT01007276.1:0-141889 GCA_013400235.1 Oriolus oriolus | reverse complement strand
CCCGGCTTCTTTCCCCAGCTTTTTATTGTTTTTCCTCTTTTTTTTTTTCTTCCCCGCGGCGAGGGGTGGGGTAGGGAAGGGGCTATAAAGCGCGAAGGGACGTGCGTGACACAGTCCCCGCTGCAGCCCGTCCCCGCCGGAGCGGGGGGCTAGGTCAACACCCGCCCCCCTAAAAAACAACCCAAGCCTCCCCCCCCGCGGGAGGGACGGGACGGGACCGGACGCCGCAAGGTAAGGCACCGGCAGCGGGGCGGGGAGCGGGGCCGCCCTCGCAGCCCCCTCCGATTGCCCCGGGGCGGGCGGGGGGTGCGGTACCCCCACCCGGCTGCGGGACCCTCGGCCGGAGCGGGGCTGGGGCCGCGGCCACCCCGGCGCCGTCCCTGCAGCCGCGGCTGCGGCGCTGAGTCCGCGTCCCGGCACCGCTCCGCCGCGGCTTTTGCGGGATGCTGCCGGGAAAAACCTCCGAGCCCTCTCGGATCCCTCCCTCGCATTTGAGATTTATTTTTTCCTCGCCGTTTTTGCCCTCTTGCAGCCCGCGGCGGCCGATGCCCCACAGCCCGTGCGGCTGCTGGGAAGCCCGGCTCGTCGTCCGGCGCTGCCGCGGAGCGGGTGTGTGCCAGGCAGGCAGCGGCTCCGGCTTCGCCAGCATCATACGTTATTCTTGGGGAAAAAAGTGGCTACCAAAACAAGCAGACAGAAAACTCTACGGTGGGATGTAAGTGCTGAGGTTTGCTACGTGCAGCCTGGGTTCTGTTTTTATTTCGATAGTGCAGAGACAATGGCTACAAAGCGCTGTTTAATCACTTGCAGATAGAACTTTTATGTACGTAAACCTTCACAGTTAAAGGCTGGCGCAGATTTTTAAAAAGCTGTGATTCTCTGAGCGTGTTTGTTCTGGATGTATTTAACACTTGAGCGGTAGCATGCCCTGGTTGCCCGGACGGGTTAGTTTGGTGCCAGGGTTGAGCATGATCCTGTCTGTGCCGTGCTGCCCGGGGCTACTCTGGAAATCATCCCGGTGGACACCGAGGTGGACTAGGCAGCCTCTGCAAGGCTGGTTTCAGAGAGCGGATCGCGAAGCTTGTAGCTTCCCTTGGATTTTCCCTTCCCACCAACGGATCTGGTTAGCATCTAGTTACAATGTTAAAGAGAACAATTAAACTGTATCGCTGTTCTTGTGGCTTGACTGAGCTGCGGGAGGCGAGCTCAGAAGGGAGGCAAAGTCCCTGCCGTAAATTCACGGACCTCCCTGTCCCACCTGGCTGTGAGCAGATAGCAGGAGATGTTCAATGACACAAATGACACTGGAGCACCCCGCAGTCAGGCTGCTCTGGCAGCCCCATCCAGCACTGAGGATGGGCTTCCAGCTTCGATGCACCCATTTCACGCTTGGTCGAGGCAGCGGAGTTGTGTCTGTAAAAGTGGAAGAGGCGAGAGCGATGTGAGGGTGAATTCCTCCCTGGGCGGTTGGCGGTGAGTGATTGATGGCACTGGTGACCCTGGCCAGCCTCTGCTGGCTTGGCCATAGCCTGGTTTCCATAAAAACAGCACTTGGGTGTTAGACACCATCAGCACCCTTGGCTGTGCCGTAAGGGAGCAGGGGGAAAAACTTTGTGTTTCTGCTCAGCCTCCTTTGAAAATCACTGAATCTGAGCTATTTTAGGAATGGCATTTCAGATTGCTGCTTGTCAGGAATGCCTCATCCTCCTGGCCGTGCTCCCCTACCTCACAGCAAAACACGTACCTGCAGGAGGAGAGCTGCCCAGGTCAGCTTTCTAGTGCCACTACAACTCTCTCTGAAGTGCTCAGAGCAATGTCTAGAATTTAAAACTGCTAATATTTGAAGCAGGAGAGGACTTTTTAAAACACTAAGAGATTTTTACGTTCTAGTTTGACCATTAAAAATGTGGTGAGATGTGCAGGAGTGCATCACGTACGGGTACCGTGTGGATGTATCCAGGGTCCTGTGGCTGTGTTTCATCCTGTTGTGAGAAAAGTGATACCTGTTCCTCATGGGCTTTTTGTGTCTGCGGACAATGAGCCACTCTTAATTTTGAAAGAGCTTTATAATATGTGTGAAAAATTCCATGTCACGTTTCCGTGATGAGGACTGTGCGTGCATCACACTCTCCTCATCTCCGTGCAGCCCTGGACAGAAATCCCATTGATTTTCTTGCTGTGGAGGGTGGGCACCGCAGTGTGTCATTGCAGCCCTGCCAGTGAGGTGACACAGTCTGCATGTCCCACTCCTGAGTGGGGACACGCCAGGCTCTGCCAGCAGCTCCCTGGTGCCAGCCACACCTGGCAGATGGTGGCACACATGTGACGTGCCACGGGCATCATCAGCCAGCAGGTCACCTCACGCCCCAGCCGCCCTGGGGAAGGTCAGGGTTTGGTGGTCGGATGAGAGGGAATTTGAGCACTGTGTGGGATGCTGATCCCACCGAGATTCCTATGGGCCCCTTTATTTAATTGTGAGAAGTTTGTCACTGAGGCAAGGCAGAGCTGTGTAGGATCGCCCCGCGTGCCTGTGTTGTTGTGGGTGAGCGCTTCGGAAACGCGGAGGAAAAGCTCTGAGGTTTCCCCAATGTTTATAAATACAATCTGGTGCAAACTGTCAAGCAAGCTGTTCAAAATCATGTCACGCCTATGCTGCCTTCCCCGCTCGGCTCGAATGCCTTCGCCACAGAGCCGGTGTTCATCTGACATTCCCGCACCCGGCACGCAGCTCCGGCCCATCTGCCGCGCTTTCCCAGCACCTCTCTCCTCCTCCTGCGAGCTGGGCCGGGGAGGCAGCGCTGTGGGCAGGGTCGGTGCCGTGGCTCCCTGTGCAGCACCACCCGCTCATGGGAGCCCTGAGCATCCTTCGGTACTCCAAGAGCCCAGGCTGCCCCAAAGCCACCTGGCTCGCTCACCAGAACTGCGAGCAGGGGCAGAAACAGCGTCTTCAGGTCCCCTTTGTCCTCCTTAGGTTTGCCTACCTTAGATGTCCCCTAAAAATGAACGGATAAACTCTTTCCTGAAAGCTCCATTCATGCAGCGGCCTTCTGCTCCGTCTCATGCCCTCAGCAGGGCTGGATGGAGCCTGTTTGCTGGATGTTTCACTCTGAAGCGTGCCAGGGTCTTCTGCCTTAATATATATAAAAAGATGAGATGTTTATTAAACTCAGACCTTGCTTTTTCTTCTATGATTTATGTCCCGAGAGGCTGGCGATAAACAGTTTATTAAAAAGAAATCCTGATTTATTTCTGCAAATGGTTACATTTCAAGCTGGTACCAAACGGTTTTGTAGGAGACCACCTTTTACGCTTCCCATGGCAGTTTAAAGGATTGTTAAAAAAACAATCCAGAATCTAAGTAGGTTTGGATAAAGGCAAGGCAGGACTGTACGTCAGGGTATGTGGTGCTTTTATCCACAGCGAGGCGGTGGATTTTACCACGGAACATCTGGGCACTGGCTTCAGTTACAGCACAGATTTTAGTGGGATAACAAGTCTTGCTTGGCTTTGCGTTCATTTTGAAGTCACTAAACTTTATACGAATAATAAAACTGTAAGCCCATTACTTCACTATTTGCAAGGGGCTTTTTCAGTCCCCCTTCAGGGTCTCGCATCTTTCTGGGGCTGGATTTATTTTGCCGTGCTAAGTGGGTATTTATCTTCTCAGTGCCTGGCTCGATTTCGCGGGAGGCAGCTTTGCTAATTTGTAGCGATGGCCACACCGGGGAGGACGGGCGGGTTTCCATCCACCCCCGCCGAACGCGCACGTTTTCTGCATTAGGGGCAGCCTAATGAAAGCTGCACGTTTCTCCTTCAGAGCGTTCAAAGGCGCTGAGGCTGGTAACCTGGAGGGACAATAGAGCTGCTCTGGGCTACCAGCTTGGCCGCTCGTGAGAGTTAAAGTAACGGGGGGAGGCTTTGCTTTCTTTTTCTGTTTGATTATAAAATACAGAGGAGAAGAGTAGACTGGACTGAAGGAGAGAAGGGCCGCCTCTTTCATACAAGAAAACAAGTTTGCAAGCCCTTACAGAAGGGTGCACATACTGGGGGGAACGCCCCAGCATCAGGGAGGATAACCCCAGCTAGTTATATACCAGGGAATATGTGTTTGGAATATAAGTTCCACGTGAGAGCGTACAGACTAGGCCATGAGCCGAGGTTTACCTTGACCATGGAGCACCTGGTGTGATACTGAATGCTGGTGAGCTCTGTATTTTGGTGTCACTGACTGTATGGGCAGGCATAAAGCAGAAGGAATCAGAATTACGCCCAAGGAAGGAGAATATCCTAGGTAAGAGCAGTGAGAAGGGGCTGAAGTACTGCTTGAGTTCTGTTACCTTATGAGTGGAGCAGTGAGGGAGTGAGCATCGCTTTGGGGAAAAGGCAGAGTGCAGAAACTGTTCTGTTTCACATCGTGGCTGAGACGTATTTCTGTGGCAAATATCTTCATTAGATAAAACAGGGAAAGTTTCTGCCTCAGAAGACGACTCAAGCTCGTGGATGGATGGAAGGAGCTTTGAAGGCTGAGGAGATATTATGTTTGAACAAGATGTCATTAGGAGAGGAAGTATTTGCCCTTAGATCGGGAAATAGGTCAGGATAATAAATCATAACTCCAGGAGAATATGCTTAAAGCTGGAAACACATTCAGAGGGGAGAGAAGAAGAGTAAATATTAGAAAGAAGTTTGTTCTTTCAGAATTAATTTTCTCATTTGCTGTATGCAAGGACACCCACTGAACAGGAGAAGGATAAATGTTAACACAGAGCTGTAACAGGAACCAGCTGAAAATCTCACGACGGCGTGGATGGCTTTGATTGCTCTGCAGGGAGCACGTCAGTCATGTGGGACACGTCAGAAACAGGCAATGCGTCCTGTCACTTGGTGTGTGAGGGAGCTGATGGTCCAACTTCACCAAAAACCTGGTGGGGGTATTTTACAGGGTGGGTTATAAATGCCATTGGAGTAATCAGCAACACAAGCGGCCTGAGAAGCCAGCCCCACTCCACGACCGCTACACTAAACACAAGCATGCCTGAGTTACCAGAGGGGTGCAGCAGATCCTGCACAGAGCATCTCAGTGGGCTCTGACCTTCCACCCAGGCAGGTATTTTCAGCATTTCTCACATTTCTCAGGGTTGTTCAGGTTTGGCCTGAACTGGGACTGCTGTAGCTTCAGGGTAATTAAACTCAGTGGTTAGAGAGATGTTTGTTGCTTGTGTGACAGCTGAGATAGGAAGCAGTGGGTACTTGCTGCGAGCACCTGGAAAACTGAAAAGCAAAGGCAATAATTTATCTCTCCTACCTCGTTCCCTGCTCCACGGGTCCGGATATGAGTGCCCCTCCAGTGTGACCCTTGCACGCTCCCAAGGTGACACAGCACCGAGGCCAACACTTCCCCTGTGATTTACAGGGGAAAAGCATTGTTTGCCTAATTGAGTCTATTTCTTTTTTATTTTTTTCTGTATTATTTGAGAAAACACAACTTTGTTGAAACTTTATTAGGGGGTGAGAAAAATGATGCTTTTCATCTTTCTCACCTTTAACTTGTTCAGTGCCAAAACAGAGCAGCGCCAGACCAGCCGAGGCAGGCGGGAGGCGTGGCGGGATCGCCGTTCCTCACACACATTCGCAGGGGTGATTAAACAGGGAAGATGTTTGTACAAAGCAGCCCCAGAATATTGTCAAGAAGCGAGTGCTCCCTCCCTCTCCTTCTCTCTGTCTCTCTCTACTTTGTTTAGGTGCAGCAGATTTACTGCTAATTTGTTTGTAGTCAAACAGTCTAAATGTGCCTCAGCATTCCGAAATCCAGAAACCTGATGCAAATTAAGCAGTTTACAGATCGGGATGATGATGGTGTGGGAAAGCCAAGCGTCTTGGAGCTGCCAGCTGGTCTCTGGATGCGAAGGAAAACATCAGTGAGCAGCATTAACAGTTTCTAGTCCCCATTCTTTCCCTTCCTTTGGCTGCTAAATCTGTGCAATTCCCTGGGGGTTTTCTCTTCTGGGTAAGAATTACTTACTTGAGTATGATTTTTACAACTAATAGGATCTTATCCTTACTTGGGGAAGACCCTAGGGGCTCTCTCAAACTGATTTTTCAGTAATGAGAAATAATGAATAAAAGTCTAATAGTCCTAGGGGGTATTAAAGTTACAATTTTGCAGGGAAGATTTAATATCAGTCAATTAAAACTTTTATAATACTGTTATAGTACAATAGTCGGGAAAAAAATAACAAGAGGGAAAATAAGTAGGTTTTAAGACCCTCTCACATCACGTGAACAAGTCTACATTTAATGTTTGAATTAAGCAGGTATTTTAAAGCAAGAGTCTAGGACATCTCTTGTAACTGTGTGGTAGCAGGGTGGCTGGTTCAGGGAAAGAAACATGCTATGGTAATTTGTGGAGCACATTCTAATTCCCACTCATCTAAGAAAAAGCTGTTGCGAGGTGTTTATGAGAAAATCCAGGCAATTAGAGTTTAAACTGGAAAATGCAAAATTCATACTCGTCAGCAGAGTGTATTTCCAGTAGCCCAAGACATGCTCTGGCTCAGCCTGTTGCTCAGAGAGTTCATGACCATCCCCACTGGGCGCTGTGGGCTCATTGCGGGTCTGTTCACCCGGAGACTGCAGACCCCAGCTTGTGGCCCTCGGTGAAATGTGTGTGGGAGCAAAATGAGACCCAGGGGCATCGTCCCTGTGGGCAGAGCCCCCCACAAGGCTGCAGCCCAAGCCTCTGCTGAGATGCTTTGAGGGGACAAAGCACCAAGGAGCAGACGCTGTTGTAGGAACTAACAGCTTTTTGGGTTTAACAATCATGCTGAACTGATGCTTCGTCCTTTAGCAGTAACTTCCATCCAAGACTGTTGTAGCCATTTCCCATCACTGGCAGAGGGATGCCCCCAGAAGGCAGCGCCGGATCCCACACCACAGCTCTCACCATGTCTTCCCCCTTTGGGAAAATAAACGCCCTTGGCGTGCGTTTCAGTCATCTCTGAATGCAGAAACTCCTCCCTTCTTCTCCCTTCTTTCCCCTCCTGCCAGCCCGGGATGTATGGTTGCCATAAGAAGGCCCGGAGGTTCTGGGGCTGTTTGGACGTTCGCTCACCCATGACAGCCTGGCCTTCCCACCCGCATGTGTTCCCTGCGCTTTTGTTGGCAGCAAGCACATAAAGGGCTAACCTTTCGCCTGCCAGCCTGGACAAATAAACACTGGCCCAGCAGTAAAGTGGAGCTGAAACCTACCCTTGCAATAATCTCATTTTTCTGATCCCTTACCACAGCTCTGCAGGTGACCCTGGGAGGTTAGAACCTCTGGTGCCACGTCCCTTTGGAGCACCCATCCCTTTGCACTTGGGAAGGACTTTCCAGCTTGGTAAGCAGAAGTCCACTGCTCAGAAAACAAAAAAGGTCCTATAAGGATGACTGAAGACTGGCAGCTCCCAAACATGCCCCTGTCTTGCTTTGGTGTGATGGGCTGGTGGCTGCTGAGCTGTGGCTGGGCTCGCGGTGTCTTACAGCCTCTCCAGACAGGTGTGTGTGTGTCAGTGCTGATCAAGGCAACCTCCATGGCTGAGCCTCACTGTCTCCCCATCATTTGTCCTTTGGAGTCAAATCCTTGCTCTGTCACATGGCTCCTTAGCACTGGAGGGATTGAGTGATGCTGGGTGAGCAGCTGGGGGAAATTTGGATTTTCTCTGGAAGCAGTGGGAATTGTCAGGCACCATGGAGTGGACAGCAGGTACCTATGTCGAGGCATTTGGAACAGCTCTTGCCCTTCACTAACAACTTTCACTAATTTATTGAGCTAATTTCCCCAATTTATCTGTGGGAATCTGTGTCTTTTTTTTAAAGCAGGATGCTGGGGAAGTAAATACAAAATTTAGGCAGCGTGAGCATTCCTGCTCCTTCTCATACCTACCCATGAAGTGTATAAAAGCGAGCATGCGGAAGAGGGAATTTTCTGAGCGACCCCCAGGAGCAGTGCTGAGGCTGATTGTGCTCCCTGGGATGCAGTTCATCCCGGATAAGCCATCCTGTGCTCTCAGCCACTGCAGTCCCTGAAGGACCAGAGCTCGGAAATGGTGTGTGCTGCTTCCTGGGGATGGTGGGGATCAGACAATATCCATGCTGGATCTCGGAGAGCCTTTGCTGCTGTAGCTGTGGCTCTAACGCTGAGCATGCTGGTAGAAATATGTAAATATCAACAGCTTCAGCACTACATTTGATACTTTCCATTTTCAAACACTTGACAAATGTTTACATACTTTCAGCAGCCCTTTCCCAGCTACAGAAAATGAGCTGCAGCATCTGTGAATTACTGTGCTATGCAACAAATCATTATGAGAGAGCACCTTAAGGGTTCATTAAGGACTGGCAAGGCCTAAGGTTTCCTTTGCATACCTTTAAAGCTGAAGGCAGAAAATACTAAAACTGAATCCAGTTTTGGATAGTAAGTACAATCAGAAAGATTTGGATTCTGACGATAATTCGGGGATTGGAAATTCTGAGGGATCACCTCTCAATATAATGCATATTACTGCGGTCGTAAGTAATATGTATTGGTCTCTTCTCCCAAATAGGAGAAGTGGAAATGGCCTCAATTGGGCCAGAGGAAGTTTAGATTGGTTATTAGAAAAAACTTTTCAATGGAAAGGGTTGTCAAGCGGTGAAACAGGCTTCCCAGGGCAATGGTGGGGTCGCCATCCCTGGAGGTATTTAAAAGATGTGTAGTGGTGGCTCTTGGGGACATGGGTTACCGGTGGCCTTGGCAGTGCTGGGTTAGTGACTGCACTCAATGGTCTTAGAGGGCTTTTCCAACCTAAACAATTCTCAAATGGGCCAAGCTCTCAATTCAGTAGATAAAAGTCATCATTCCTTTGGAGTCAGCACCACTGCAGGACAATATTCTTGTGGCAGCACAGGGATGCAGTCGCTTCCCCAGGGATTGGGGATAAGCACCATGGGTTGTTACTGCTGCTGTCTTGCTCTGCTCCTCTAGCTTTCTGGAAAGCAGCTGCTGTTACTCTCTGTGCTAGGGCAGGTGAGAAACCCTCGGTGGTGATAAAGGCGGTGTGGTAACATGGCAAAGGAGAATTCCTGAGTTGCTGTTGGGAGAAAACTGTGTGTGTAGAGGTAGGGAAGTGAGTGGGAATAGCAATGCCCGTGGGCTGGCAGTGGTTTGTAATCCTGTGTACGTGTGTGGTAGTGTTCCTGATGCCGAAGGAAACCGCGTGTCTGATGGAAGCTGCGGACATCAGCCCCTGTGCACTTGACAGGGTTTCCAAGGAGTCAGCAATATTCCCGTTTTTATTCACTGACCAAAAAAGTAGAAGGGGAGAAGTGCATAAGCAATTCCAGTGTGCTCATGGCACAGCTTTCCAAAAAATGTGAGTGCTCCGGTTGTCACTGGAGCTGCTGGAGCTCGGCTTCCCCCGCTCCTGCTCTGCGAGTCACTCTGGGGACCTGCAGCTCCTGCCTGTCGCTGCCTCTCCCGCAGCTCCCTGCCCTGGGCCAGCCCCTCATGTTCTCCCCTCTAGCAAACACCTTGGTGGCCGGGAGCAGCTGCTGTGCCAGCGGTATTCCCTAGCAATGCCTCAAGCAACTTTAACTCCTTTGCTAGTTAATGCAGTTAATGACTTTGAGTTTGCGTTTTAGCGCTTTTCCAAAAGTCTTCCTGCCCTGGTGGTTTGAGGATGCGACAGCAGGATGCACAGATCCCGGTTCTGTTCCTGCTCCATATCATGCCCTGACATTTCATCCCTGTCCCTCGAGGATTTTGGCGAGGGCGCTCGCTCATAATGTCATCCTGAAGTATTCCAGAGGAACAGTGGGAAACTCTGTAGCAAATACCAACACGCTGGTGTTGGTTGTAATTTGTAATTGTTTGTGTGTTCCTCCCCGCTAATCCCCTTGCTGAAATTCATTACGGAGAGAGAGCAACCTACACCCAGAGAGCCGTGCTGAAGGCGGAATGACTTGGCCGAGGAAAGTAGCTATTGTTTTATGATTAAAGGAAAGGATTATACTGGGATTTCCTTGAACAAGGAAAGTCTCTGCCCTACTTTTATTGCTTGTAACAAGGGGATAATAATTACTTTCCATTATAAAACACCTCCAGCGCTTGCGCTGAAAGATTTGTGGTAGAGCTGCGTGGCATTCAGGGCTGGTTATCTTGAATGGCCTGGAGTTGTGCAAACTGAGATTTCTCTGCCTTGTTTCTCCTACTGGGGCTCAACCCCTGATGAGACTACAGAAAAAACTTTTCTACTCCGAGTTGGGTCAGACTGTCTGAGTGTGACATATTTTCCTCTAGAGAAGCTGGTACCAGTCACCTATCCCATGACGCCTGCTCTCTCCAGGAGGGACATCCAGCTACCCGGAGGTCTTCTACAGGCTTGGGAGGATGAGTAGGGACAGCAGCAGGGATCCAGGCCAGCCGGTGCTGGAGTGGCCAAGGGAGGTAACATCTGTCCTGGGGGGAGGGCTGCCAACTGGCTGCCACCCCGTGCTCCAGCACACCCCTTCTTCTCGTGCCGCTGCCACCCCCTTGCAAGGAGAGGCACTGAACAACCGAGCATTGTAACAGGGGCCGCCGGGGACTCGCTGTTTGTTTGGGTTTGACACTCGGCGCTGAGTCTCGTGGGCAGAGGTGGCTGTGAAAGAGAGAAGCGCTGGTATGTGGTCTCTGATTGAAAAAAGGAAAACTATGAGGCATTTCCTCGAGTGTCCCAAACGGCATCTCTTGGTTCAGCTGGTTTTTGAAGGGTCCAGCTGCCACCAGCTCCAGGGTGACGATTTTGATCTAATCAGGGTTGAATCTGTTTCCACTAAAAGTGGAAAAATAAATAAGTCTCAGTTTAGAAACAAAATAGTCCGTGTAAAATTTGATTTTTTTGATACCATATCTCCCCAAGTATGTTTGCTTTTCAACATGTCTAATTTGAGACAGCTCTGCATTTTGTAGTGATGCCCCTTTGGAGTTAACCTCTCCCCCAAGCTGTAGTTCACTGGCACTGTTGTCCATTAGGATTTGGTGGAAATGCACCCTTATTTCTTCATGCCTTCCTGTTTTTACGTGGTTGGATTTTTTTCCCTGTAATGCTGCAGTGATTTGCTTGGCTAAAACAACACTCCCAGCAAAGGAAAATCGGGTTGAATTGGAATTGCAAGAGGCGCTCGGTTAATCCACAGATTATTGACACGGTGGACCCTCCTTGCTTCAAAGGCACCATTATAGTCCATCGTGTCCCTGCGTACTTAGGGAGCTGTAATCCATGGATTACAGGTCCCTAAGAGCTCTTGCCCTCCCAGTTACAGCTGGTCCTGCCAACGGGAGCTGCCATGTCAAGCTGGCTGTGGCACTACACAAAAATATTTGTCTTTTTTAGTCCACAGAGACAGTGATAGACCCCTGCATCCCTGTCAGGGCTGCATTCCTTGTCCTAAGCCCCTGGAGAGGTCCCACAGCCCTGCCTGGCCCATGATTTTCCCCAGGCAGGACCAGACAACAAGTTTTCAAAAGCGATGCTTTAAAAAAAAAAAGGAACCACAAAAAAGCCCAAATGAAAAGCATACCAAGCGTTTTCCAGATCCTTTAGGGAATAGTCAGCATTAAACAGCAGGCCTTCACTTTTCCCCTCTGGTCTTCCCCTAAACAAACAAGCTGAGCAGCTCCCAGTGAATGCTTAAATTGCAAAGGCATTATTTTTCCTTGCTTGCACATTAAAAATTACTAATTGCATTACAATCCAAAATTTATAAGTGCTTTTAAACTCCTCTGTTGCTCAGGTGATAACTGTGTGTGCTGAGGTGCGTGTATTTGTGGTATATATCTCTGGAAATCGAGTGTATAATGGAAAAGCTCACGGTCTCTTTACTTGCAGCATTCCTGTAATAAGTCAGAGAAGTCACACAGTGCCCTTTTCTTTCCAAAGCTGGACTTAAATCACGTCACTAAATCTGCAGACTTACTATGAGATGCAGCATGGGTAATGTAAACAGAAAAAAAAAAAACCACCCCCAGCACACCAGAGTTTAAAAATAGGATGTAAGGAGGAAAAAAAGTTAACCATCTGTACAATAAAAAGAGAAGAAATGCAACACAAAAGCGCTGTGTCAGGCAGTGCCTTGAAATCATCCTTACTAAATTACAGTCATGCACTTCCCACTCTCTGTAATTAACGTGAGAGTTTGGTTATTCCTGACTGCATTTGCTCCACGTAAACCCAGATCTTTTTTGTTTTCTTATTGTAAATCCCTCACAGGTCTGGGTGACCTGCAGACAGTTGAGGAGTAAAGCAAATTATTTCCATAGCTCAAGGAAGATGTCTGTGAACAGTACCGGCATTGGCACGTGGTGAATCCGATACTTTGCCCCCGTTTCTCCAGAGCATGGGTGTGTTTGGTGACATTGAGCCTTCCTGTGAGTGTCTGTGTGAAATAAATGCACAGGGAAGTCCAAACAGGAGTACACAACTGCTTGGATCCCCAACAGCCAAACAAAATGGATTCTTGGCTTGCCGGGCAGGATTTCTGTGGTGGGATGTAGGCAGGGAGCCTTTGATCCCTTACGGAATATATCCTGCATGGCCGAGTTTTAGTGCTGGAAAAAAAGTCAGTCAGAAAATACCGTAGGCTTGAGCAGGGAAATAAAAATGGAATGATTTTATTTGTCCCCAAGGCCACCTGTTCCTGGCTTGGGTTGAGGATGTGCCCACCCCGCTGATCCTGCAGCCTGCAGGAAAACCCCATGAGGTGCTGCCACAGCTCCAGCTAATTTGTCCCTCGACTCAGAACCTAAGCCAGCTGCAAATCCCATTATCCTCCCCATTTCTGGTCCTAATTGCAGTTTACCTGGAGATTTGCAGATGGAGTTCGTTTCCTGGAGGTCTTAAAGGCAGGACAGAGGGCTGTGTAGGGTTTTAGTAGGTGGGATTTTGGAAAGGTTGGGTAAGGAGATTATTAAAAAGATAGGAATTAATTGTAATTGTCATAAAACCCATGACCTGACTTAACGATTATTTTCATGTATGTGGTTATAACTCAAGTTTATAAAATGCCATTTATAAAATGGTTATTGGTACTTCGTGAAAGAAGGAAAAAGCCCCAAGCCTCTGGCAAGGTGGTGAATTCTGAGGTGTTTAAAACCATGTATCTTCCTCTCCAATGTACAGCATGTGTTTCTCCAATGTACAGTATGTGTTTTTCATCTGTTGATCTTTTTGGGTAAATACAGCCGGGTTCATTAAGCAAACCTCTCTGAGGTGTGGCTGTTGCTATCGGAGTGTTTGTGTAGCCTGGGAGCTGCTCACCTGGGGACAGCGCTGCCGCATTCCAGGTTCAAATCCAAGGAAACCCTGGCCACTTGCCCTGGCATCGCTCAGCCTGCCCGGGTTCAGTGTTCTGGTGCCTGCCAGGCACAGCTGGGTGGCCTTGTCCGCTGGGAGCAGCCCGGCCTGGGAGGAGATGGGACCCTCTGGGTGCTCCATGCTCAGTCTGACGCCCAAGGTCACTCAGCCAGCAGGACTTTTCCCACTGGGTTTAAGGCTCAGTTGAGAGGGAGTTTGGGGAAAAAGTGAGAGGTAAAGATGGGCCATTAGAGGGCACTTTTGCAATCCTGGAGAAGGAAAACGGTGCTTATTATTTCACTTAGGACTGTTTATTTTGGCAGTCTCTTAAATTCAGTGATAAACAGCAGGCAAATCCCTCCAGTCAGCAGGAATATATCAATAAAATATTGACTCAGAGTTTAAAAGAAAAGAAAACAAGATGAACTTGTAGAAAACGGAATAAAAGACATTTAAGGAGGTGGCACAGCCTAGAGAACAAAAAATCACGCAACGTATTTCACATAATTTGTGTGGCTTAGCAGTGCAGCACTTAGGCTTCAGCTTGTACCTGGCTTCTAAAAACGAATCCAGGACAAGAAAATGGTTTGTTGGAAGTTTCTGAGGGCTGGGTGGCAGAGCACGAATTCACAGGCTCACATCTAACAAGTGCATTTTCTGAGGGACTCTGTCAAAGTCATTGGTGAGCTTGCCCAGAAACAAACACGGGATGAATAAACGGGCTTTTTGCTTTGCTCTTGATGTTTTGCATGAGTAAACTATAGAGGATTTAGCTTGAAACTCTGCCAAATTATAATGAGTGCGCTGCAAGAGATAAAATCTGTTTATTAACTGGTGTGAAAGGGTGGTTTAACACTGACAGCACAGCTTCCAAAAACTGTGAGCGAGGTTTGGATGCCTCTTTGCTGTTGTCCCGCTTTTGGAAGTGTCGTGCATGAAAATTGGGCCCATTTTAAGCCTCTGAGCTTAGATATGTGAAAATGAAAGCACTCAAAATTCTATTAATTTGTCAAAGAAAAGAGATTATAAAAGTTCCCTTTTTCAGTAACAGCTGACAACTTTGCAAGTTATTTCATGTGTGGGATGGGCAGGGATCACAGAACTAAATTTAATGTGTCTTTTTGGAGTTATTTTTAAGCCAAAATGCTTTCACAATTAGATAAAGAAATCGGAGACAAATCTGTACCTTGTCACTGCTCTGTAGTTGTTAATGGGGGCAGAAACACTGTTTATGGAAGTTTTTAAAGTGCATTAGCTAGTGAAATTATTTAAGAAGGGAAGCTTAGCCTATAATCAAAATGGTTTATTTTAGTAGAGGTTACATTGCACTGGAACTGACTATGGGAATACACAGGATTGCAGTTTCAGGGGGTTCATGCGGAGGACGCTGTCTGCAGAAAGTGTCAGAGTTTCTTACCTAACCAAATAATCTGCTGTAACTGTTGTGATTAAGTTGGAAAGAATTTCTTCCCTGTTGGCCAACGATAATACCCGAAAAATCAATAAACAGCGTGGTAGAGCACACGAAACTCATCCTGCTTTGTGTGAGGGGAGCTTTCTGCCGACTTTGGTGACTCAAGCCAGCAAGTATTTTGACTTATGATCTTTGCTCCAAAAGGTCAAATGTCTTTAACTTCGCTGATAAGTATCGACACTTCAGTCTGAATTCAAGGAAATATGTCCACTGTCATCAAAAGCTAACTCAGGACCTGGTTGGGATAGATTTTCACAAAGGCTGGGAAAGCTAAATCAAGATTTACCTGTAAGTAGCAATTGCATGTGTTAGGTAAGGCCCTGGACTCCTCTCCCTTCTGTAGGGCAGAGCACTGCAGTAACCTGTCATGAAACCATCCCAAATGATAACGGAGCACACCACCGGAGACCTAAAATTGCATCCTGTGAGGGAGTGTTCAGTGCACATCACTCCTGGCTTATGGATACTGCTGAGTTTGCTATGTAATTTCTCTTCCCTCTCCCATCACCAATTTCAGTGAGAAAACAGAGATGAAGGAACTGGGCTGGACAGCAGGAGGTGGAGAAAATGTTAGAAAGGAGGGTGAGAATGAGCTAAGAGAGGAGGGGAGGAGGTGCTGAGGAGGGGGGAGTGGGGGGGACCTGCATGTTGGTGGAAGGAATGATTAAATACAAACGATGGCGGAGGCAGAGGAAGCAATCTGAGAGTGAAGATAGCCCTCCATGACCTTGCTGGTGTCAGGAGCCCTGCTGTGCAGCATGTGGGTGGCTGTGTTTAGCTGTACTGCGAGCAGGACAGGCAGAAGGGGAGCTGGAGGCAGCAGGGAGAGGGATTTGGGAAGAGCAGTTTTAGTATGGCTAGGCTACAGTGTGCCACTTCTCAAGGAGCTTTATGTTTGCTATTTTTACATAAAATATTACAGAAAGGTCAAGTGGGGTGGTGGGAAAAAGAACAATCTCATCAACAGAAGCAACAGGTTTGATGTTAAAGGTAAAAGAAAGAGTTTGCTGTAAAGTAGTAGTTATTTCACAGTGCAGTACCCGGAGCAGTGCGTGACTGCACACTCAGCCAAGGGACAAGATAAAACTTCCTGCCAGCTCAGCTTTTTACCATGTTTCTCCCCAAAACCAGAGCTAACACAGTTTAGGTAATGGCCTAAACTGTGTGGATTTTCTAATTTAAAAAAAGTCATCATTTAGCAATTTAAACTTGATATACTCGTACCAAAAATGGGCTGTTTCCCCTCTTCCTCCCCCATCCCAGAGCCATTATATATGAGATCATCTACTGTACTGAGATTTCCAACCTGTCCCACTGTGTATGTTAGGGCAGTCATTTCTGACCTAGTTATAGACATAATAATGAAAGGCTGAGATTATGAATTATTATGCCTAATTTGTAAAGGATTCTCTGCTTTTGTGTTCTGCAATTCCCATCAGGTTTGAGGATTAAGCCCTGCTGAATTGCATGCTAATACCAATGTGCTTTGAATATGTGTGGGTTTGTATCACATGTTTTCCTAATTCGCTATTTTTGTAAAGAACAGCTTCACTGGAAATATTTACTTTCCAGAGGATTGTTGGAAGCCCGACCAAAATCTCCTAGGGGAAGCAAAGCCGATGTACCCTCCATCTGCTCCATGCTCGCTGCAGCTCCCGAGGCCAGCAAGCTCCATTTCTGCTGGGCCACAACATCAAAATGTAGCTCACCAAAGCATGCAGAAGGCTTTTGCCCTCTGGTAGTGAGAGGGAGAGATTCCAGTTTGAAACCAGTGCCTGGGCTTGCTTCATTCACAGCTCAGGATGGGAAAATCTTGGTGACACCCTTTATCCAGGCGCTGTGACAGTGCGAGCTCAGTCCTTACAGTAGTTTTCCTGGTGTTTGTGTGGCAGTGAAGGTGCCTGCAAAACACAAAGTGCATATGGGGTTGTTGTAGGTGTGCCCACGTTCCAGCACAGATGAGCTGCACGTGGTGCCCCTCCTGAGGTGAGACTCCCTGTCGTTGCTGCAGGATGCTCCTGCTGCGCTGCCCGCTGCCTCTCCTGCTGCTGCTGCTGCTGCCGCTCGGCTCCAGGCCCCAGAAGTTGCCCACCAGGGATGAGGAGCTCTTCCAGATGCAGATCCGGGACAAGGCGTTTTTCCACGACTCGTCAGTCATCCCTGATGGAGCCGAAATCAGCAGCTACCTCTTCCGAGACACCCCCAAAAGGTACTTCTGTCTGGCCCAAGTGAAGAAGCCGTACTTTGAAGGCAGTAACTCTGGTTGCTGGGTGCTTTGAGATAAAAATTGGATCCCAACCACAAAAATACCAATGCCAATGTTCTGTTTGCTGAAGTAAATCTGTGAGCTCCCATCCCAATCTGGCCTCTCCAGCTGAGGGTCTGTCCAATTTATTTGGTTTCTGGGATAAGCCCAGAGTTCCCCCAGACCACTGAATTTCCCTGAAGTGGGGCCACTAACCATGTCTGGAGGCAAAGGGAGTGGGAAGGAAATTAGAAACTACAGCCTTACCCCAGCACACTTGTCCCTCTTCATTGTCTCATATTGTGCTTTAAAGAACCAGCATAAAGCAGCCTGGTTTGAACTCCCCACTTCCCAACCTCCACCTTGTGGGCCAGAAAATATTGAGGGTTAGACTGGGGAGGAACCTGAGGCTCCAGAGAGTTCAGGGAAGAGCTGCATTGCCTTATATCACGTACCTCCTCCAGCCTTCATTGGTGAGGAACATTTTACAATAGGTGATGTGTGGTGCTTGGGGGGCTGTGGGAGGGCAGCCAGGTGTGTGTGTATCTCTATGAGCTTACCTGGACATAATGTAAAATGTGTGTCCTGCTTGGACGAGCACATCCCTAAGTTCCAGGAGAGATCCCGTTTCTCTCATTTATGCCTTTGTGATTATTTGTATGCAGGTAGTATAGGGGTAGATGGTAAAGCTGGTGGAGGCAAGGGCAGGAGGCCGGAAACCCTCTGCTCTGCCTTGACATTGAAGCGTGAACTCTGCTCCTTAGCTCTCGCCTGCCAGCCTTTCCATACTCCCTCTGCCTGCTAGGAACACTTTTGACTCTGTGGCCACACCAAGACCATCCCTGATCATGTCAAGTCAGTCCTTGCCAACTGGCTGCCATCAGGAGTTCCTGACATGTGGGTCTGTCAATCTCCCTCTAGGTATTTCTTTGTGGTTGAAGAGGACAACACTCCCTTAGCAGTGACGGTGACACCGTGCGATGCCCCTCTGGAGTGGAAACTGAGTGTGCAGGAGCTCCCAGAGGAAGCCAGTGGAGAAGGTTCAGGTAACAAACAATCAGCAGCTTCTCCCTGCCCCCTTCCCTGGATTTACGTTCCTCAAACACTGAGTCTCACAGCAGGCCTGTCTTTATGATCTCCTGCTGCTTGGGTCTTCCCGCGCAGGAGACTGGCAACAGGCAGCGACATGAAAGGAAAAGGGCTGCAAGAAAGTAAAAGCTGAGGTTACAGTCACAGGGGGCAGTGGATGCTGGCACAGCAAATTGTGTTTGCCCAGAGTGACTCAGTTTGATGGGGGCTTTGCTATGAGCTGTGTACACAAGATAAGGACTGGAGAGAAAGGGCTGGTATTGCAGCAGGACTGAGCTCACCCCTTGGAGAGGACTCATCTCCAGACACAGAGCCATGTAGCTGCTGCTCAGGAGAGAAAAGGGCTGCCAGAGCCTCTGACACATGTGCTAGATTGTCACACAAACCACATGGTGTGGCAGACAAACCTTTGGTGCCCACTGTGTTTAGCAATGAAATTTTAGTGTGACTCAGAGGGCCAGAGCCAAGGGTCCACGTCCAGGAACAGGCAGGTGAGTGAGTTTTCCCTGGGGAAAGCTGCATGGCAACTCCAAGTGGGATGCCTGATACTCCAGTGGAAGGTGTTAGCTACCATTCATGAGACTCCATTAATGCTGGTCAGTTGGAACTTCTGTTGCATTTGTCTTTAACCTGAGTGCCAAACCAATTTTCCTCTCTGATTTGACAGAAGTATTGATCAATTACATCTTACTCAGAAGACAAAACCTTCCTTTTCCATCTCACATTTGTATTTTATGCAGTAAAATGTGTCTGTAGAGTTCTGTTTTTTCACATGTGCAGAGAGTGTCCATACAAATGTTTTCCTTTGCTTTACTCCAGGTGACCCAGAGCCTCTTGAGCAACAGAAACAGCAGATTACCAATGAGGAAGGCACGGAGCTCTTCTCCTACAAAGGCAATGACGTGGAGTACTTTGTGTCCTCTAGTTCCCCATCTGGGCTGTACCAGCTGGATCTGCTGTCGACAGAGAAAGACACCCATTTTAAAGTGTATGCAACCACAACTCCAGAGTCAGACCAGCCTTATCCTGAGTTACCCTATGATCCCAGAATCGATGTCACCTCTCTGGGACGTACAACAGTGACGCTGGCATGGAAACCGAGCCCCACGGCCTCCTTACTGAGACAGCCCATCCAGTACTGCATAGTCATCAACAAAGAGCACAACTTCAAAAGCCTCTGCGCAGTTGAAGCCAAGCTCAGCTCTGACGACGCCTTCATGATGGCTCCAAAACCAGGCCTGGATTTCAGTCCCTTTGACTTTGCCCATTTTGGCTTCCCTGCAGACAACAACGCTGGCAAAGAACGTGGTTTCCTAAAATCGTCAAAGTTTGGGCGGCAAACATCCCCGAAGCTGAGAGTTGACCTGCACAGAGTTTGTATTGGGAACAAGAACATCTTCACTGTGTCTGACCTGAAGCCAGACACGCAGTACTACTTTGACATGTTTGCAGTGAACACCAACACCAACATGAGCACTGCGTACGTCGGCACCTTTGCCAGGACCAAGGAGGAGGCGAAGCAGAAAACAGTTGAGCTGAAGGATGGCAAAGTTACAGATGTGTTCATCAAAAGAAAGGGAGCCAAATTTCTACGTTTTGCCCCTGTTTCATCTCACCAGAAAGTCACCTTTTCCGTTCATTGCTGCCTGGATGCTGTTCAGATCCAAGTTAGGAGAGACGGAAAACTTCTCTTGTCTCAAAGCGTGGAGGGTGTGCGGCAGTTCCAGCTCCGCGGGAAAGCAAAAGCTAAATATCTTATTAGGCTGAAGGGCAGCAAAAAAGGGGCTTCCATGCTGAAGATTCTGGCTACAACGAGGCCTAACAAGCAGTCCTTTCCTTCCCTTCCCGAAGATACGCGGATCAAAGCCTTTGACAAGCTCCGCACGTGTTCCTCGGTCACGGTGGCGTGGCTGGGCACGCAGGAGAGGAACAAATTCTGCATCTACAAGAGGGAAGTGGATGACAACTACAATGAAGAGCAGAAGAAAAGAGAGCAGAACCAGTGCTTGGGTCCAGACACGAGGAAGAAGTCAGAAAAGGTTCTCTGTAAATACTTCCACAGCCAGAACATCCAGAAAGCAGTGACCACAGAGACAATCAGAGGCCTGCAGCCTGGCAAGTCCTACCTGCTGGATGTTTATGTGATAGGGCACGGCGGGCACTCGGTGAAATACCAGAGCAAACTGGTGAAAACAAGGAAGTTCTGTTAGTGCCCCTGTACAGAGGAACATGTGGAACTCCGGACTGAGCATTATCCTGCTTCCCAGTATACGGATTGACTACTTGCACAGCTGAGAAGTTGTGACCTGTATTTGTACTGTGTAGACAAGGTATCAACTTGTATATTTATGTTTACATAAGTCATTGTCTGGAGGAACTGAGGCTGGTGCTGTCTGGTAGCACCTGGCAGTGGTGTTATCATGTGTCCATGTGATGCTCAGTAGATGCCCAAGGTAGCAGGAAACCTCGGAAGAACCGGCACGCCTTTGCTTCCATATTGCATGAACTGCTTCTAAATTATTTTATACTTAAAAAGGCTGAGATACATCATTTGTCCACCTTGTTACTCACACACACAACTCACAGACGTACGCCCTTTCTCTCAGTGTAGATGGTAGGGTTTCTGTAAATTATTTTATAGAGTCTTGTTTTAAATGTTTATGTTTCTATGATTGTAAACTATTAAAATCTCCCCCCAATAAAATACAGATCTAAACTAAGTATTAACTGGGCTGCACATGAAGCAGTTTCATTGCTAATGTAAATTCTTACCTAGCTGATTTTCATGTTTAAATACTGTATGTATTTCATGTACAAAGTTGCCATAACGTTATATTCCTGTACATAAAATTAAAAATACTAGATTATATTTTGCTGGTTTCTTGTTGGGGCTTTTTTTGACATTCTAAGTGGGCAGACAGACTTGGGGACAGAAGAGACATGCTTAAACTTGAACTGAATTCAGTTTTCCTGTTTCATTGTGGTTTGGAGTCTGAGTTAGAGAGGCCATGCAGATCTTTTGTATGGTCATTTGTTATTTTTTGTTAGATTATCATTGGAAGCATTTGCCTTCTGGATGCTGCTGGGTTTGACCACAGTAGTAATAAGCTGAAAAGACTATTTTTTTTCATTGACAAGAATGGTAGTCCTACAAAAAAACCAGGTACTTTCATTTAATTTACAGCGATTTCCATGGTGTATTTTTCTGGATCTTGTACTTTCTAAGTTGTCTTCTTTGTTTTTCCACGTCACCTCCGCTGACTCAAAAGCCTGTAGAGAGCTGCTTAATAGAAAACACACTTCAGAGAAGCAGCTAGGCCAGCCCCATCCCATTTCAAGCAGTGAAGGCAGGAGGGAAAGGGACCAAAATCCATACATGAAGGCCGAAAGCAGATTCCTCTTACGCTGCTGACAGGAAAAATGAGACCTGTCCATCCCTGCTGGGGTGAGCTCGTTTTCCTTAGCACCACAGTGCTGAGCTCCTCAGGTTTTCCTTTCTGCAGCCCCCAGCACGTTTCAGGTTGCAGACTGGTGGGTGGCAGCAGGGTTTTGTGGCTGCACAAGCTCCCGTGCCAAGTTTGTTGTGACTGTCCCAAGAAACAGGTAGGTACCGTACGAAGATTGATCAGAAGGCACCTGCTGTGTTTCATGTGGTTATATAATAAAAGGAGTAGTGGGAATTCAGATTTCTCTGGAGATGATCTCCCTGATTCCCTAAAGGAACTGGCTTCAGAAACACACACTTGCTGGATTACCGTGCCAGGGTGTACATGAGCAGTAGGTGACTCCAGGTGGGAATCCTCAAGCACAAGACACTGGTACCAAGTTTAGATCACTGGTTGCCAGGGAGATACTTTCCCTGTATATCACTGTCCAGAAAGCTACTGAATCCTTAAGACAAATTTTTTAAGCATTTCCCTCTTTACAGCTGCCAGTTGTGTGGGGATCAGTGCCCCTTCCATTGGCCTATTATAATGTTTACTTGAAAACACATGTTTCACCACAATTCCAGCTCTGCTTGTTCCCTTTAGCCACATTTCTCTGTTTGGATATTCACCCAGCTCACTTGGCTTTTCTGCCTGCTAATCCCTTATGTTTGCAGCATGTCACAAAAGTAAAAATCTCCCCAAGATGTGTGCATCTGCTATTTCTGGACACTCTGTTTTCAAAGAAAAATGTCACAACAGTTGTCTTTGTTTCCCACTGGAATTCTTCTTTTCCTGAACAGCTAGCTCTATTTATTCTTCTGGATGAAACTGAGACCATACTAGTACCATATCTACTAATCATCCCATTATTATTCAGGTCTCAATGATCTGAGAGAGGCAGTTCTTTGAAGGATGGACTTAAAATAAGGGCCCTGGTTTATCCACTGCAAATATAAATCAGCCTTAACTGAGGTAACTGAAGCAGGTGTTACAGTAAAATAGGTCTCATCTACTGAGAAAACTCCAGACCGAGTGTTTGTGAAAGCACAGAGTCCATGTAAGAAGTCACAGCATGGGCAACATCGAAACGTACATGAAAAGAGTTTATGAAGAATGTAATAGATGGATGCCTGATGTAAAAGGTCAAAAAAAGCCAGTGTATCAAATATATATACAAATATACATATAAATATACATAGGGGCTTTTTTAGGCACAAAGCTCGAGAGTTAATTAAAACAGAAACCTAAGCTGGGAAATAGAAGGTTACATGGAGTTCGCTATTCATACTGATGGTATGTGTCCCTTTGGGACAGAATGCCATGCTGGAACATGCAGCTGAGGAACACACAGGGCTATAGGAAAGCAGAAGAGGTGGCTCACAGGGATGGCAGCACCTCCTTAAGCCTCATCTACTGCAGGACTGTGGAACAGAGGAGAAATCCTCTACAGATGAGGTTTGTTCCAAAGCTGCTAAAGAGTCACTGAGCCGTTGCAAAGCACAGCAAGATCATTCTCAACACCTTCATCAGTCAAAGGGGGCTTACCTAATTCTGCTGCTTTACTCACTGACAAATGTGGCAGCTGCATTACCATGGAAGCTTCAGAGAGCACAAAATGGTCCATGAGTTACAGAACACAAGGTTATGATGGTGGCAAAGCTGCAGCATAAATCAGTCATTGATACAAACATTTCAAGAACTCCACTTGTAGCAGCAACAGATGGGTCTCAGAGCCGTATTTCTTTGGGTTTTAAGTAGCAATTTTAAGACTGGTAACATATCAGGGAGAAAGCAAATCCTTATTTTGAACAGCAAACATTTACCTTAGCACTTGGCCAAAAAAAAAAAAAAAAGCAATAGTTGTGGTTGCTCAAAGTCCTTTGACTAGTTAGGGTTACCATGTTTGGATACATTCAGTTAAATGGGACGTGAAAATGCATATTATTTAATTCACTACATAAGCTATGCTGGGGAACTGTACCAGGAACCCTGAACTCTTCTCACTCTCTTTGCTTGGCAACCTCTTCAGAAATCTTCAGATATCTGATGTCTGTGATAGCAGACATCAGCCCTCAAGGTTTGTGGCAATACGTGGATCTGGTCTGACTGAGATTGTCCCAGATGTGCACAGCTGGTGTTCTCAGTTCTACATCTATTCATTCAAATTCCTGTTTTCCTTTATGTCCTCTTCCAGTTGATGATGTTCGCTATTACTTAAAAGGTCTCCTGGCATTCCAGTGATGTTAGAAGGAGGCTAGATGAATATGATTTTTTTTATTCTTGACTATTACACACTATTTTTATTTGTCTCTTACTTCTTGCTGCTGGTTTTCTTTCAAACGCTTCTATGTAGAAGGTGCAGCAGAGTAAGATGCAGAGTTTTGCCCAACAAACTCAGAGCAATTTCTCTTTGTTTTCTGGGAGGTAAGTAAAATTGATCGTGTTAAAATCCATGGGGTGGTGGGATATCAGCAAAGCCCAGTGAGGCCATAGAAACCTGGGAAAAACCTTGCAAAAACACCTTTTTCTGCTTGCCTTCCCTCTTACACAGACTCTTTAAATGGCAATATGGGTGCAAAATAAAACCACTCCAAAGAAGATGGCTTTCTTTATCTGCTTTTACCCCACTTTTCACTGATTCGAGCAGTGACACAAAGTGCAAGCCAATTCCACAGGGAAACATCATCCAGAACCCGGGAGGATGCAGCTGGGCTTCATTAGCAGCCCCACCACTGGGGCCAGGTGACCCTACTTCCTTTAGCGAGCCTTTGCACAGCAACTATGGAAGATGCCTTGCCTTCCCCTGCCCTAGGAGGAGGGGAGACCGCAGTGCCTTATTAGAGGTAGGTGGGTCAGTCTGTCTTTGCATTTTTAAGTCTGCTTTTAAGTAAAAGGAGAATGTTCACATCTGCAGAGGATTTGTTTTTTATGTTTTAGCTCTGCCAGGGAGAGTTACTTGATTTTGTATTGTGATACTGGTATTTCAGCCAGTTGCTTATGAGTGATTAGTAAACATGGCCCTATTAAAATAACTGTTTCCCTCTTCTTCTTCTCTGTTGTGTGAATAGTATGAAAAAAGCCTGTTTCCTTGTACTAGGTCTCCTGAACCTGTTAACCTTGTGCATAAGAAGTTTAACGTAAGCTATGATGTCTTACTTCAGAGAGCAAACAAAAGAATTATCCGAGTCTTTTTCTGTTCTCTGAGCAAACAATGAATAAGTGCTTCGTATCATAAACGGGTGTTGATAATATAATGTCAAACTGCTGAAAGGCTGATAGAGAGGAAATAATTAATTGCTGTTTTTTGAGGGTATTATTGCTGTATTGATACACGCTATGGCTCTGTCTTAATTCTGGGTTTGGATATTCATGTAGTGTGTAACACCTGCTACAGGCAAGCAGGCACGTGCTTAATCGTTTCACTTGATTTAGAGAAATGAGTGTTCGTAGCAACAGGCAGCCAAAATGACTGTAAATTTCTGCTCCAATGGATTAGCTTAAATAAATGCTGACAGGATTATTAAGTATTAATCTTATAATGCATACCTTGCAGAGAGACCTGGATTCTCATTTTAATTGTGTTAAAATCCTTTTCCTAAGTCTAGCAAGACTGATACTGAAGAGTCTGTCTGACTGCATGAAATCTGATTGTAAGGTGGGAATAACACCACAAATGGGACACGGTGTTTTCGCTTGCTTTGTTTCTAGAATGGAAGTTAAGAAATTATCCTGCTAGTTCTCAAAGTATGGATTTTTTTGAATGGGGGCGAAGATCAGAGAGTCTGCATTACAAAATGATATGATTCTGGTATTCAGGGATTTAATGCAATTCCTAATTAATACTGATTTTACCTGTGCTGTTCCACATTTGGAATTGCACATAATTTCAGGTGAAAGAGGGATAGAGAACTAAAACTGAGATATTTTGTGAAGTAAATTACTTTAGTACCCCCACTGCGTCCTGATTTCTTTAACTGTTAAGTAGAGATGAGTGTGTTGTAAATATTGACTTCCCCACTCCCTGCCTTTTCAAGCCACTGTTTTTCAGATGTCGGATTTTCCTGTTGAGCTGCACCAGCTGTTTCTGGCTGTGTAATTTAATCCTATATGTAGAGGAGAAGCTGAGCTTTTCACATAATTTCCACATTAAACCCCTTCCCCAGTAGCTCTGTGTTAGTGAGGAAAGCCTTTCATGCATTGTCTTGAGGTGCTCCATGGATTTCAGAGTCTCTTTAGAGTTTCAGTGAATCCTTGAAAGGCTACTACAGCAACTGACACAATTCAGGCATGGTTTAGTCTTCTAAATAAGTGTTTAGACTGGTTTATAAACTTGTGGTATTAATCCTGTCAGGGAGGCAAATTCTTACTTCATTTTGTGTGTTTGATGGTTCCAAAGCCTACTTTGGAAGAATGCTTTTATCACTTCTCTGGAATCCACATCACTGGTTATAATAATCATAATCCTCAGCCTGCCTAGACAACCACTGCTGATACCAGGCTGTGGGGGACATCCTCTCTCTCCTCTTTTCTAAAGCCATTTCTTTTAAAGAGAACTGTTAAAAATGCAAGTTTAAGTGACCCAGTAATGCTGATAGGTTTTGTGAATGCAGCTAGTTATTACTTCCCAGCACAACTTGCCTGTTCAACAAAAAAAAAGGATTTATCTATCTCAAAACAGGCACGAGTGAATAATGAATGTACAGCTGGCATCTGATCTTGCAGCCATAGTGTATTTTGGAAAGTCGACTGATTCACAATTTGATTTCTGCCCATTGAGAACTGTGTAGAGTTGAGGTACCCTTTGATGAACTGTTAGATAAATGTTTATTGTCCATTTCGAAAAGAGATCCTCTTTTCCTCTGAAGATTTTCCTTACTGATCCTATCTACAATGAAGAAAACTGAAAAGGAGCAGGCAGAAGTGTTGTTACTTGAGTATTTGCTGTTTACAGACATAAAATAGTATGGCTATTAAAAAGGGTGTTACATCTCAGAGGCAGATAGCATGAGGGAGGGATGATGATGATGGGAGGGTGTCTCAGGCAGTTAACAGTGGTTCTTATTCTGCTCCTTAGTGGAATCAGGACTTGCCTCCTGTGTCCCGGGGAATGAATTAATTCTTTGAGGACACAGGGATGAGGACCCCTGCTGAGCACAGGCAGGGCTCACACACAGGCTGTGGGCACTGTTGATACTTTGCCTCCCATGCACCCATGCCTGTGCCAGCCACAATCCTGCCTCCATCATTATTACCGTGCTCATTCTCCTCGATTTCCCATCGCACAACTGGGAAGATGAATGTGAAATAAACACAAATACATTTACTTCAAGTTGCTTGGCATGGTGTTGCAATTAAAAGCTAGAGCCAACTCTCTCCATTTGCCGTTCAATAGGGAGGCATTGTTCCTCCTCCTGGATTTTGTTTTCCCAAGTACTGTCTCTTCATGGCCACTCTTTCATAGACCACAAGTTTTGTTTGGGTTTGGTTTTTTTTAATGTTTGACACATTTGAAACTAATGGGCAGGTACACTAAGCCAATGCAGAGATTGTGCTGTCCTGGAGAGCTGGCCTGGTCTGTGCTGAGAGCGGAGCAGCTGCAGACCGCCTGCAGATGTGGGCCGGATGGACAGTTGCTCATGAGTGATTCCATTATGCTTCCTCAGATCCCTCTTTGAGTCACGTTGGGCAACTGCTCCTAACCTCTAATGGCTTCCTTATGCTCTCTCCCACTCTCGTTCAAGCTGTGCAGCTGGCTGCCTGGGGAACAGCACGGTGACAAAGGCTGCTGCAGCACGCTTGGCAGGCAGATGACGCCTGACAGGGCATGGACAATGCAAGGGCTCTGCTTCCTCTGTAATTGGTGGCTGCTGAGGGCCGGGTAATTGGGCTCATGCCCTCTCCAGAGTGGGTGGAGCAGACCTAAAGGACATGGAGAAAAGGCTGCTTTGGTGGGAGCAGTAGGTTAAAGCAAGACACAACTGTTTCTGGATCCTGGGTAGCCATAGGTTCCCTGTTGGTATTGACAAAGGCCCTTTTCTCATTGTGTTTTGGAGCTGTTTGATCACTGTCCTCTGGCCCTGCTCAAGTGGCACCACAGCTGATTGTATAATAACTCAGTCTAGCGTTCAGGACAGGCTTTGTAGGATGCTCTGCCCAGAGCTTTTGATCAGCAGCTCCTAGCTCAGATGGAGCATAGGAGAAGTGGAGGAAGACTGGAAAGTTCTGAAATCCTTTTTACCAGAACCTCGTGCTGCCTTTATTTCCAAGTGCGCAGGAATTACTTCCGAGATCGTGGCTGTTCCTGAGCTCAGACTGTGCCCTAGTACACAGCTTGTGACGCTGGCACCCACTCACCCTTCTCTAAGAGGTAAAGCTTGACAAAGCCACTACTTCTGTGCTGCACATAGCAGCTAAGTCTTTGTCATCATAATTAAATGAAACATCAAAATACCTCTGTCATTAAACAATATAAATCTTTGACAAGAGCTTTGAGGTAGGTCTGCCCAGAGCTCTTCCCTCAAAGAGCTTTTCAACTCAAACCTCAGGTTTTCTTTGAACAAAGCCTACATCAGACAAACCTCTTGCAACAGAGACGAGAGAGAAAAGACAGGCTAGACATGGGGAAGGGCTTTTAAACAAATCCCCTGCTGCTCACTTTGTCCCTGCTTCCAGTCTTGCTTTCAGTCAGCTCTGTGGCTTTCTGGGCTGAAGCAGACTGCAAGTTCATTGTGGTCCCTAGGGAACTTTTCCCATTGCCGCTGGGGCTGGTTTCTGGCTTGTCCTGCTGCTCTCGGCTATCTCCTGAGCCTGAGCTGTGTGCCTGTGTCTCCTTGCTGTTTGCTTCGACCCCTTATCACACCCAGTACCTCACAGATGAAGATACCACATCTTTTCCCCTGCAGAGAGGCCCACTTGGCTGTGTTGTCCCCTGTAAAGGAAGATAATATACCATGAGAAACAATTAAATTGGATACTGTCTGTCCTAGTCCCTAACCCAGATATTTTTCTGGAAAAAGAAGGGTTTGTTATGATAAATGTGAAATGCGCAGTATAAATATTTAGCTACTGTTAACTCATCTGCTAATGTTTCCTGCTATTTTTTCCAAGTTGTTAGTGTGCTTCTTTGTATGATGTTTCCATCATACAATACTGTAATTCCCATCTCAAAATAAAAACCTTTTTTTTGAGTTCTTGTATAATGGAGAAAATTAGCAGTTACCCACACCTCCAGTTTGTGCAAGGTTAATAAATGGGTGATCTCTCTGTCATGTATTTCAGCTGGAATTTGTGCTTTTGAGTCTTGAGATGTTTTTGGATTTTTTTTTGGTGGCCTACGCTGCTTATTTCTGCCATTTCAGGAGATGTGCTTATAATGAAGAGTTTGGTGTAGTATTAGGTGTATTTTCTGCCTGGGATGCATAATTCTGCTCCCTTTTTCTGCTGTTGTAGACTGTGTGAATGCAAGTGTAGGGGCTTTGATTAAGGGGAAAGATCTGATATGTGGTAATCAGGTGAGGAGTTCCTGGGAACTGTAACAAGCCTTCATCTGCTAAAGTAATGCAGCTCCCACAGTGCTCTGCAGAAATGAATCTAGTTCCTTTTTTCCTGCTCCAGATTAAATCTTCCCAATAAGTTCAGAGAAGTGGCTATAGTGGAAACACCCCTCTGTAAATGAACCACCAGTGCAGTGAGAAGTTACACAAATCTATAACATCTTCCCAATCCCATGGCACCAGAACAGCAAGACACTTCACAGGACAGGGACAAACAATGATACTGAGGAGGAGGAACGGACATGAAAGAAACAAACAATAATAACAAGAATAGAGGCACATTGTCATTAAATGAAAACATCTTAAACAATGACCTTTCTGACAAACCACAGAAATAGCAAACATGCAGCCTTTTTAATAACTGTTCCATACTGGAGTTTTGCACACATACCCCCTGGAAGCTTAATGTGATCCAAATGTCTGTGCCTTGGACAAGGCCTTGGGGGTAAATGCTCTCTGATGCCTGAAGGAACAAGTGAAAGCTTGCAGGTTACTCAAACCTGCAGGAAACCCATGCTCCTGACTATGCTTCTTTCTATTTCAGTGGGAATTTTTAACATTGGATGTTTTCTTCATATTTTTCATTGTTTCTATGGGAGGGAAGGGAGGGGACATGGGGAAGAAGATTTTTAGTAAATGTTTTGTCATAAAAGGTATGCTTAGTATCTATGCTAAAAATTAGAGTATACTAAAAACAACTTGTGGGGAATTTTAGTTTGTGCTGATGTTGGGCTGCTGCAGCCCTCATCAGTGTCATACTGCATTTGAAATGGATAAATGTCTCCATTGAGACGATGATGGGGGTTTTGGATGAGTTGTCCTATTAGCCAAATACTATAAGCTGAAGGGATGGACAAAATATCACGTGAGATGACACCAAAATCAGCAGCTGGTCTTTCCTAGACCTCTCAAAGCAGTGGATTTCTTATGAAGAAAATGTTTAGATTTTTTTTTTTTTTGGTATATTGACACCTTTTAAATTCTCACTTCTTTCTAACAGCTTTCATTAATGGGACCTATCAGATCCAATAACCATCTGGCTCTTAAATCAGGGGTCATTATGTGACTTTAATCTCTCATAACAGTATCTATTAATAAATTTTCAAAAGCCAGCTGAAGAGCACCAGAGATTGATTGTGTTCAACTAAATATAGACTACTAAGAGTTAAAATACCTGTGATGGACAAATGTTCACCCATGTCTATTTAGTGTTTTGTTTCAAGTCTTTTAGATCATTGTATCTTTTTCCTATGTCTTTTATCACAATTCCGTGTTAGTTACTACAAACATTCTCCAACCCTCAGAATTTTGTTATAAGTAATGGTTATGCCTACAGCCTCCAAGTCTGTAGAGAGGAGAAACAAAGTAAAATTAAACTACTGACGATCTTACTTGATGGTGTTTTATCAGAATTGAAATCTATTGTGCATACCCCAGTAACTCTTACAGCAGTTTGTAAATTAAATGGAAGTAATGCAAGTGTCAAGAAGTACTGCACAAATAGTGAAATTCAGCAACTCCAAAGAGCAAAAAGATGGTTTCTCTCCAAGTAAGGTAACAGGGGAAATGAAGACTCCGCTTCTGTTTTCTGCTGGGGGCTCTGTGTGCACAGATGTGCCTATGGGAGGACCAGGTTGGTGGGTTCAGAAATCCACTGGTTAGACAGGCAGGATCCAACCAGCAACTGCTCATTGAGTGTCTGCATCCACTGTGCTTCCTTCCCTGCCAGCTCTCCCTAGGGCTCCCTTGATGCTGTAAGGATAACCTTGCTCAGGCACAGATCAGGCACAAGCACGTCAGTTGTGATGTATCCTGTGACTCTGGGCAGGTTAATGCTTTTCATCCGCAGCAACAGAACAGGGAAGTGTGCTTGGCTGCAGGTTGGTCACAGACACGTTGTACAGGGACTAACTGTGGCTGCTCTTTGAGTGCAGACAGGGCTTTTTCCAGACTTTCTGTGATGACTTATGACAGTTTGGGCAGACTTTCATATAATTTCCAAAAGGGCATGTTAATGTCTTGTAGCTCTTGAAAGACACACTTTTAAATAAGATGCAGCTGCCCTGCACTTTCAGCCCGTTCCGTTGTTGCCTTATGAGAAAAGATGACTAACTCATTTACGGCAATCCTGAGCAGTAATAACTTCAAATTTATGGTGCACCCAATGTCCAGATGCCTCAGGGCGCCTGACAGGCTATAACTTAAAACATAACTTAAAAAAAACCCCATTTTTTTTCCATGTGATGGAGCACAATGGAGCCGAGAGAGAAACAGAAACCCTATTGTGTGATAAATAGAACGGCGTCCCACAAACAATCTCCAACCCAAGCTCGCTGCAGCTCGGCCCAGGGGGGTGCCATTGTCCTCTCTGAAATGCCAGAGAGGAGCACTCACTGGAGCTAAGGGGAAGCATTTGGGCAGGCAGGCTTTGCACATGGAAAAGCAGAACCAGCTTCAGCTTTAGTCCCAGGAGTTGTGGGTTTTGTTAACCAAGGATGAATATTTCAGAAAGGAAGTGGCAGGCATCTCACAGATGTCTTTTATAGCTATTGCTTTGCTTCAAAAAGCCTGCTTTTCAGAGTAACTTACACTATTATTAATCTAATAATTACTCTGTACACATAGACACAAACATTCTTCCATTGGTCCTACTCTAACTTCAGATACTTACAGAACTCCTTGTGGACTTCAATCTGCTCTCAAAATCAACTTCTGCCCCAAAGTGCAGGTGTATCAAGAGTTTCTATCAGCTTCTGCTCCTAGTGAACAGTGAAGGTAGCTCCTGAGAGGGGGACACGTGAGAGCCTCTCCCCAATTACTTCAGTCTCCAGACATGTCTGCTTCGTGAAGCTGAGTAGACCTGTAAAGTTTAAACTGAAGGCTCTGTCTGAAAGAGAGAATTTATCTGAATCCTTCTGTTGTTGCTTGTAAGGAAGGACACATTTCTAATTTTTGTCTTAATTTTGAAAACATAATAATGAGGAAATAAAGAAAAATTATATTCCTGTCTTTAATCCTCCTATTGCTTTCAAAACTGAGTAATTTCACTATGAAGTATTTGTAAGAACACAACCTTTGAAATAGCTATTGGTTTTCTTCATTTTTCCTTTTTTGTTTGTTTTTCTAATGTGTATAATTAAATTTACAGTTGATCCTTGCAGACCTTGGCAATAATATCCAAAAATCATTTGAGCCAGAGTCATAGACTCGATGATTCTTATATTTTTTTAGAGTCTAGTCTGACATAATGATGTTTGGGACAGAGCTGCTGAGTACTCCTGGTGTCAGATGGAACATAATGAGGAGGAGAGTTTTTAAATGGAAGCATTCAATAGAAAAGCCTTTTTCAAATAGTCATCCTGCATGGTTTAATGAGAACTTAATTCCTGACAAAAGCTGGTGGTTTGATTTTTTTTTTTTTTTAAAAATTCTTTTTGGGGGGGTTTATTTTTGTTGTTCATTTTAAACGTGCATGTGGTACCCTTGATTATGCAGGCCCTTAAGCTTTATAAAGCAGCTCGTGCCCAAAAGTACTGTTGAAGCTGGTTCTGCTGGGGCCTATAGGTGGAAAACTCCCAGATTTGTTTAAAACGTTTATATTCAGAGCTACCTTCTCTTTCTCAGAACAGAACATGCATTTGGATGGAGTGGAGCAAAGATCCACAGAGCAATTTAAGTGTCTGTCCTCTAGGCCTGTGTTAAAGCAGTAAGAATTTCCCATTCTTCCAGAGGAATTTGTTTGAGTCCTGAGAAGGAAGTATCTCCTGGGGGAAAATGTTGTTAACTGAGAAAGTGGCATCAGTGGAGGGCAGGCAGGCAGGAGAGTGAGAACCAAGGAAAGCATTAAGGTGTGTTCAGCATGGTTGCTGCCTATTCTTAAGTCAGTAGATCTCACTTTGGAGTGTGCTATTGCCTCTCAGGGCATGGATGTCAAATTACATGGTGTGTTGATTTCAGCTGTTCTAAAAAGAACTAAAACCCAGGAAAAAAAAATCCAACAGCATTACAAATAATATCCCAGATACCAGACCCCTGGTGTCCATGGGAATTCCCCTTACATTTCAAATCTACTGTCTCCAGCCCTCATGGTTTGGCCACTTGGGTTTTTGAGTAGTATCTCAGGTCAAATACCATTGATAGCTGTGAATTTAACACTTCAGAAAAGAGGTGTGTGGGGGAATAAATAACTGGGGTTTGTAAATACTAGAGGCATGTGCTGGTCCTTGAAACATGGTCTCTTTGAATTCAAAGTCTACAAGATTGAAGTGGTGCACTGAAGAGGAGTCACAGAAAAAGTTTTAAGTTCTTTGAAGAGGGTGAGGGGAAGTATTTCGTTGCTAAAAGTCAAGGGTGTTTTTCCAGCAGAAAGGAATACTGAAATGCCAAAATGAAGCAGGAATGAAGACAAGATGGGAGCAGAAAGAATTGAAGGGGTCATAAGGAAAAGCAGTAGGTATGACAAGTGCAGTGCAAGAAGGCAGTACTTGAATATAGAATCTGGACTATTGCCTCCTAGGTGAACCTGAGAATTAGGTTTAGCCCCCCCAGCAAGGTGATGCAGATCTGTTGGTGTTCCCATTGCCTCTGGGCCTTAGAGCAAACTGTTCTCTTCTGGGACCAGGTTTCCTGACCAGGGGAATTAAGTTGCTCCAGCTCCCAGTTCAGGAAGAAACGAACGCATCCGTAGGGTAGATAACTGGGGGATTTAAGCCCTCCACTGGTGGGTCAGGCACAGCTGAATATGAAAGGTAAGAAGGTAGTGGACACTCACCCTGTTGAAAAGAGGGTAACTCAAATGCTGTTTTTCTGAGAATGGGAAGAAGAGAATGAGGCCAAAGTGCATAAAAATTATGTGAAAGATGACCTGAGACAGGTCTCTGAGCGAAGGACAGAACAGATTGTGAAAATGTGTGCTCAGAATGGCAAAATGAATTTTCCATAGCCGGCACTTCTGAGAAATACCTCCTGTGTGTACAGAGCCATTCTCCAAGGATTTAAAAATATTCTGTGAAGCAGCTTAATGATACTCAATGTAGTGGAGATTCATGGAGAAGTGAAAATAATAATATCCAACACCACCTGGCAGACATGAAAGGCAGAGGTCAGTCATGGGAGTTGTCATCCATCTGCTAGAATAATATCAGCAAACCACTGTGAGTTCATAGTAGTCAGCTGTCTTCCTGCTACAGGAAAACCCAACATGGTGTCCCAGCTTCATGTCGTGTTGAGGAATGGTGGAAAAATACTTCACAGCATTAAAGCCCTTTCAAGGTTTCTAAAGAATTTGTTGTATGGTTGGACTGCCAAATATGATGAGTTAAATGACTGTCACAGAGCAGGTACTGAAAGGGAGCCTAATTTCCATGTTTTTTCAACAAATTATTTTAAAAGTAGAGCGCACAGAGTAGGAATTGGCTTGGTGATGAAGCTCAGGTTCCATGAAGATCCCTCTCAAGATTAGGTAGCAAGTAGAAGAGGAAGCAGGCAAGTTTAAGGCTTATTGTTCCCAGAAGGAGCACAGGATTAGCTCCAGAGCAGGCTGTAATGGGAAATGGGGCCTGGGAAGGAATAACCTTTATGTAACAGAGCATGTATGGGAATGGTTGGGATTGAAGGGAGTAGCTCACCAGGGAGAGGCTGGATCTGAGAAGTCACTTTCCATTAATGAAGGAAAGGCTGAGTTGATTCTGAAGGGGCTGGCAGGAAAAACAGGGGGGGTGGCATCAATTTGGGAAGTCGCTCTCAAGCTGAAATGAGATATTCCTGAGCTGAGTAAGACACTTTTAGGATGTGTTCATGTGCTACTACACAAAGTGTTTCTGTCAGTTGCTGCCTCTGAAGAAATTAATGGAGATGGTTTACACTAAATGTTTTAAAATAAGTATTTTTAACTGTTCTCTACTTGCTTTTTAGACTTCTTTCCTATATCACTCATGTGAAGTTTTTATATGAGATAGCAAAAAAAATCTACTGCAGTGCCATTATATTGTGCTCCTTTTAGGTCCATCACTACAAAACCTGAATTACTAGCTTAATCTGCTACTTACTCAAAATTTTGTCTTTTTTTTTAACCCTAGTTTAAAACCCTCTCAAACAACAGGAGTGAACACTTAATATGCCATCAGCTGGGGAATCTAAATACAAATGCACGTCTGAATTTTAGTGTATTCAAAGGGGAAGGAGAAAAATTTTAATTCTGGAATCCTGGCATCAACTTCTAGAGCTTCATGTATCTGAGAGAGAAATTCTGACAGCAACTACTCTGTGCATGCAAGCAAAGAATGAGACATCAGTTTAAAACCAATCTGATAATTTACAGCTTTGCATGACCTTGAGTATCACAACACAAGAAATCTGTATTAGTTTACAGAAAACCCCAAAAGCCGACTGTGCATTGATTAGAAGAGAGATTGTGCTAGAGAAATAATTTTTTAGTTGCAATGCTTGCTGAATTCAAAAAACTTCAAAAGAATCAGTGTAGAAAAAAACCCAAAACCACCGCACAAAAAAAAGCAATCCTTAAAAATAGCTCTGAAAGGAATTTTGCTCAGCAAATCAAAGTGCATTAGGGAAAGAACAACTTAAGCTTTTCAGAGCACCAAAAAACACAGGCAAAACAAACACTGTTAGGACTGGAAAAGACCCTGAGACACTGAGTAGATGGGACTTCTTGTCATATTTTAAAAAGGCATATTTAATTGTTTCAGAAAGTAGATTGTTTTACTTAAAAGAGATTGAGTTTTTAGTTGGTAGTTTGACATATGGTTTAAGTTGACTCCATGTCAACACAATTTGTTCCAGGTACTTAAGAGTCCCCGTGCCTGGTGATTACGGGTGGCAAGGGTGCCGTTGTCCTCAAAGCAGGGCAGGCTCTAGAGGTGTACACAGCTCTTACAAAGCTCTGGTAGATTTTTTTTTTTTTTTGAAGTGGAACTCTGTACAACTGAGAAAAGGAAAAAAACCTCAACCCTGAGAGGTCTGTATGCTATTCCTCTTCCCATCTTTCACTCAGACTCTACCATGAGACAAGCTGGAACCTTTCCTTTCTGAACACTTTCAGTGCAAAATGAGTCAGTGCAAACCCCGTTTCCATCCTGGTCCAGGTGCTGCAGTGTGGAAGGTCTGGGAAGTCACTGTGAAAAAAGAACAACGGTCCCAAATGAAGTTAAGGACTTTGTACCTAGTCAGAGAAAGGGGCTTGGCAAATTCCAGGGAAACACCTGACTGAAACCCTTGCATTCCTGGTCAAAGCTAAGCATTATTTACATACTGGAAACGTGCAGGTACACACGAACTGAGAGGAAACAGTCTGACAATATTATATATGTCCTGCACATGGGGTACAACCCAGTTAAGAGAAAGATTTGCTTTAGAAGACCTGCTCCTGATCATACCAGGTTAAGAGGAACTGGATGGGGTAAGAGAGGAGATCCATAGATTCAGGAAGGAAGTTCTCAAAACATACCTGCAAACTGGGCTAAACTGCAGTGCAGAAACGTTTTGAGGACCGGTGGATGTTCAAACTGGGAAGGAAGAGCCATTACCATGAATAGTACTCTTTCTCACGTGTGCCAGCTGCCAGAATCTAATTCTGGCATTGCTATGCATGCTGCAAAAGTTGATATTTTAATACGGCTTGATGCAAGGAACTCTTGAAAGGATTAAAAAATAATTAACGTCTCTGATTTCTGTCCAACTGCCTGCCGAGCAGGAGGAGGGGAGATAAAAATGTCAAGTCCCTGAAAAGTTTTAGAGATGATACCAGAACATCTAAACAAGGGATGAGCAGCGAAAAGCCATCCTTTCTCCTTGGAGAACACGTTTTCCCTCTAAGCTGCTGGACACTTCAGGGGCTGGCATGTTTACATCTGGCATCTTGAAGACCGTTTGAGTCTTAGATCCTTTTGTTTGTTAGAATGTGACATATTGAGTATGACACTTAATTAGCTGTTCCTCGAGTGGAGAGAGTAACACACCAAGCCTCTGGTATGATGTTGCAACGAGTACTGTAACTCCAGACAAAAACTCTTGCAGTTATTTTGTTTGTCACCACAGGTGGACTCCTGCCATGGAATTTCATTTGGGGCACAGCAGCTTTCATGACTACATAAGAGCTTCCATCTGAAAATACCTTGTTCCCTTTCCAAGGAAGTTATGTAAATGAATTTTGACAGTGTAAGGCTTCAAATCTGAAGGCTGCTGGATGCCCTCGTGTTTCTCCTTGGGGTTCTGTATAGAGCTACACAGAAACAGAGGGTCAACATGTTCAGTTTCTTTGTGCTGCAATGCAAATGAGTTACAGCTTTAAGGTCACTGGCTGATTAAACTGAAAAAAGCGTATTTTGCTACAGGTGGAGAGGCAGTTGTGAATTTGTGATCCATGTCACGCCACCAATACACTATGAGAGAAAAGACTGGTGACAGTTTTGTCCAGTGCTACAGCATTTTTTTTCTAATTTGTTTAAACAGAACAAGACACAGGTAACTGCATTCCACATTGGAATAATAATGGCTGAGTTTTACAAAATAAAACAGTTGTTCTTGTGTACTTAAAGAGCTTAAAATCAAAACACAAATGCGTCCGAATTGTGCTGTATTATTACCTTTAACTTCATATAGAAGAACTCTTTTAAGGTTCAAAATTAAGGACCCCCAAGTGATTTTTGTTTTTCTCTTCTGAAGAGAAAAATACTGAGGCCTTCATAAAGTGTAAAATGACCTTAGAATATTCATGACCTTTGGAAAAGGTCAAAGGGAAAATGATGCCAACATTTTAATCTGATATACGTTAAGAAAGACTGGCATCCAATCAAAAAAGTGTTCTGGTTTCCAAAAATATTAAGTATGTTCAATTATGCATGTGAAACCTTTAGAGCTGGATCTTAATAAAAGGAATAGTTAAATCTTGCTCTTAGCTGTAAAACTGAAGCTATTGCCCCAGGCAACTTATTTCCTCTCTGTTCAATTTATTTGTTTTTGAGATGGTAGAATTCTTATTTATATAGTTTTTGATGCTCCCTTTTTATTGCTAAATTAGTAGTCAGTGTCCAGGCTGTTGGTCAAGGTGCAAAATCTGTGTGTCTGGTGCGTTTTCATTCTCAAAATTATTCTTTCAGCCATGTTGTTGGAGCCTTACATCCTTTTTTCTTGTCAAATTAAGGGCTTCATCAAATTTACCAGAGCATTTGGTCATACATTGAATATCATGCAGTATGATATACATTTCTCTGTATATACGTGTGTGTTGGTGGGAATATGCACCACCTTTGTAAAGACTTTTTCTTATGAAGCTTTATGATAGCTAAACTATGGCTAAACTACGACACTGCAGATGCTAAGCTCAAAAAGCCATCATTGGGTGCAAATATGTATATAAGGGAACAAAAAGTAGTCAGAGGGAGTTTCATGTTCAGCTACACCTGGTTTTTTTTCAAATTTAATTTCTCCCTAAATGCCCACCTATGGACGGGCAGGAATCCAATTGATCCAAAGCACTTTCATGATGATCTGTTCACTGGCATGTGTAACTAAAATTCTGGACATTTTTTCATTCCTTCCAAATAACACCAACACAAAATTTTTCTAACACTTGGGTGGAAAACTAGGAGCTTTTAGTATTTAACTTCTACTATTTATACATCTGTTAAGGTAGAAAGAGGTAGAGAGGTTGTTACGCTCCAGTGGTTTAATTATTATTATTAGCAGCACAATTTAAAAATATGTCTATAAATAGCTTTTTTCCCCTTTTCTTCCTTTTCCCTCTCTTTGCCTCACATGCCTTCATACCTATTTTTAATTCCATAATCAGATACAACCAAATCCCTTTTCCAGCTGCACCACCACTTCAGTTTAGAGAGCAACAATATGAGTATGGCGTCAATGAAAATTCTGAAAGTCCCAAAGAAAGCTATTCAGCTTTCTAGAAGAAGGTTAAAGTATATTGGGCATATACATAAAATGTATATTTATAATATATATTGTAGTTTTGTGAAAGAGTACTGATGTGGTGTTAATAACCTGCTGAAGTCGAACTTTTCCTCCCTGCTCGAGTACATTGTGTGTAGTTTCGGTGAGAAAACAGTGGCCTTGCTGGGTATGTTGTAAGAATACACAGAATGTTTCTTTTTTAGACAAAAAGTGTCATGTTTGCATGTTCGTAAAGATACTCAATTTCTGCCATTACATCCGCGTTCCCTCAAAACCAACCCCCGAAAGTGAACGATTACTTGGTTTCGAAGCGAAGCTGGCTTCACGCATTGGTGAGATACAAAACAGGCGGATAAATCCGAGCGGGACGCCGCCGTCCCCTCACGACGCCGCCATGGCGCCGTTCCCGCCACTGCCCCGGCGGGCGCGCGCGCCCCCTGCGGCCGCCCCGCCCCGTCCCGCGCGCTGGCCCCTCCCCTCAGGAGCCCGGAGAGCCCCGCATCCAGCCCCTCTTCCTGCCCCCTCCCCCGGTCTCTCGCTCGCTGCTCCCGGTGGGGTGGCAGTCCCCCGTAAGCCTCTTCCTTCTCCCCGGTAGCAGGCGGCGGGGCCCGAGTTCGGTGCAAAAATGCTGGGCATGTACGTGCCGGATAGGTTCGCCCTGAAGTCGTCCCGGGTGCAGGACGGGATGGGGCTCTACACGGCCCGCAGAGTGAAGAAGGTGGGTGATGGCGGGGGAACGGCCTGTCCCGGCCCGGCGGGGAGCGGCTGCCACGTATCACCGGGGAGCTGGGCGGCTCTCCCGCCCCTCTGCCCCGCTCCAAGTTCGCCTCAGCCGCGCTGTGCCCGCCCGGGCTCCCTCTGCTCACGGGAGGCACCGCCCGCCCGCTCCCCCCTCCCGGTACAAGGAGCCTCCCGGGGCGCTGCCGCCTCAGGCGGGAAGGGGCGCGGGGGCCGGCGGAGGGTTTGTTCTGAGGAATTTTGTTTTCCCTGTTTTGTGGAATTTTTTTTTTTTTTTACTTGGTTTGTGTGTCTGACACAGTTGTGAGGGCAGAGCTCCCCCGGGCCGGACCGCCTCCCTGACGGTCTGCGCTCTGAGGGGAGGGGGGGCCGCCCGGAGTTCGCAGGCTCCTGTCACCCCCCTCACGGCTCCCCGGGCCCGGCGGGACCATGGTTTAATTCCTCTTTTCGGCATAATGAAGCCGGGCCTCTGAACGATGTCATTCTGCTGAGCCGGGTCTCATACCCCAACCAGGTGATGCCCCTTCACACCTCATAATTGAAAGTCTCTTGATCATCTGGAATTCCAGCTGAGACTGTCCAGGTGGCTTGTTAGGACACATAAAGACGTACCAAAACTATGAACCCGTCATTAGCATACAGTTCTCTGTGTTTTGTATGTGTTGCTTTCCATCTTTGTCCTCGTTTTGGCTCTGATTTTTGTCCTAATTTTTCAGTGATTTCATCAACAGGACTTAGACACAATGGGGTGGAGGTGTCACATTTTTAAGGTGTCCCTGAATGTTAAGGGGGGTGCTGGAAGAGGAACAATTTTATATCACTTGGTTTAATTTTTTAAAACTTCTCTACTGAGGTTCTGGAGTTTCATTTGAAAACTTTGTGGGTTCACACAGCAAGGAAGGTTGTACACTGTTAGCATTTGTTAATCCCTGGACTCTGAAATAGAGTGAACTCTGGAGTGAAACTCATGGGAATCAGCATCTTCAGTTCAGAGATGGGGATCTGAGCTTTCTTATCCTTTACACTGTTGTCAATTGAACCATTAGAGCTGCATGCTGGGACAAATAGAGCATTTTCCTGCCTGAATTATTCCACCTTACTTATGAACTTCATGCAGGCAAAGTGTGTGAGATCAGAGCTGTGCAGGCACCTAGAAAAAGCGTTGCAGGTGTGGTGTGTACTTCGTGTGGACTGCAGAAGGTAAAGGCGGAGGCAGTTGTAGTAGGATCTGTTTGTATTAGGAGTGTCTGGTGACAGTGTTTGTTGCAGACCTGTCCTTTGGCAGGGAACCCTCTGTGCCAGTAGCACAGACGGCTGTGGTGTACAAAGCCCTGGCCAGAAGAAAAGGCAGAGGAACCAACTCTTGAGTTGCTCTGTGTTTTTTTAAAAGATACTCCAAAAATTTGTTGAGGGCCTAAGTACAGTGTTCTCTGTTGGGAGAAGGGTGGGTGTGTAAATAACGCAGGTGGTACATCAGACACAGCCAGACTCCATGTTACTCTTTTCCATGGAAAGAAATTTCACATCTGAAGTGCTCTTAATATGTTCTCCTGTTTAGTAATGAGGCAGAAGAACTGCACTTCATGATGCACTGTGATAAAGCGTAACTTATAGCTGTTAAATTAATTCCGTGGAGTGTTGGGATTGGGAGGAGGTGTTGAATGTGACACTTAATTGTGAAGTAAGACCTGTGTGGCTGAGTAGGAAATGCTGCACTGTTTTCTCTCTGTTGTTGTCACACAATTGCAGTTGTCTGAACTGAAAGTAAAAGAAAAAATTGGATGACCTTATAATCAGAAATTGCAGTACCAGCTCTCCAAGTGTTATGGATGCCTCTGAAAATTCTGCTATTAGGAAAGTTTTGGTAATAATACATTCTGAACTGCTGCTGCCTACCATCTGCTTGTACACCTTCAGACATGCAGGGCTTTCAGGCTTTTGTTTGTAATCATAGAAGGTGGAAACTTACTGTTTTGTTACCTTAACAAAGCTGTGATTCCTGTGTACCTTCTGTTTTCCAGCAGCTGGCCTCAGGCTACAGAGCACCAGCATCAGGAGGCTCTTGGTGTAATCATCAGAGAGCCATTGCATTTCTTAGTGTCTTGCTTCGACTGGAGGATTAGTCACTGCTGCTTTTTTGGAAGCAACTGTTGAAAATAGCTTTTTCAGCATTGGAAAAATGTGCTTTTATATACAGAATCATTTCTCTGACTTCAGACTGTGTTGTATGCCTCACTTTTATTGATCAGAGAGGAAGTTGAAGTCTCGAGTATGTTCTTGATTAATGTATGTTGGCGTATAACAACATGTTTATTAACCAGGAATAATGTGTGTATATATATATAGTACATATGAAGAAAATGCTCTGAAAGGCTAAACAAATAATTGCACTTATCCCCGTGGACCCTTGTGTTCCAAGACATCAGGTTTTGGTTTCCCACCGAATTTGAGAAGCCACAAAAAGTGCTCGGAAATCTGTGTCACCTACTGCTTATGTTACTTTTAGTCTGCGTTCAGAGGTGGACAAGTTGCTTTTGCCATGGTTCTGAGCTTCCAGAAGGTCTTGAATATTGCAGGAGAGATTTCCTGGTTTGGAGTAGCTGAGATGGGAATGATGTGTGGTATTGTTCTGAGCTGTTACTGTGCTTCATCCCAGCGATGCTGTGGGCTTCAGCAATGGGTGAAATTAACACTGTAGGTGCTGTACACATACAGCTGTATTTACCTATTTCCACCTTCTTTGCTGATGACGTAAGAGAAGGAGGAAGTTTCAGCCTGAATATTAAATCCCAGGATTTGAAAAACTGGTAAGGGAGGAACTCTGCCATTATTTATCGACAAAACAATGAAGGGTGGTATGGAAATGAATGAGAAGGAAGGACATGACGCCCCAGAGTGCCAGTGTTTGTTGTCACTGCCCCTCTCTGGCTCCTTTGCTGCTCTGGTCTCCAGCTGCTGGCTTTGCTGTTCCTGTCTTTTTACCTTCTGCTTTGTGGTGCCTTGTAGTGAAATGTTCTTTGTGCACATTTAAAAATTTGCCCCTCAGTTCTGTTGCCTCGTTCTGCAATGCCAATTTTCTTTTCCTTTGTTTATTACCACTTCAGGTTTAATTTTAAATACAAGGTTGTGGGGTTTTTTTGTTTTTTTTTTTAAATTTGATTTCTTGTTTCCAAGAGGAACAATCCTGGATGTTTTCCATTCCACTTTTTTCTCTTCACTCTACCTGTGGAGAATCTGTAAAAACTAAGCAAGAAGGAAAGCATGTAGCAGGCTGTTGCTGGGAATATGGAATGTGCCTGGAGGAAGGGATATATGGACAAGATCAATATTTTATTAACCAAAATTCTGTTGTTTTTTAAAGAAACACCAAAATTGCTTTTCAATATATACCAATAATGTCTAATACTTAAAAGTGTAAGTGCTTTTGGATCTGAATGCTGCCTGAAGGAACACAGTGTCCTGCATTCCAGGTTGTAGGGCCTGTCCGTGCAAATAAGGACAAGGCAGCGTGTTTGGGGGGAAGCTGGGCCTGTGTAAGAAGAAAGTCCTGTTCAATTATTTTGCCCTGCTGCTCCTGTGACGTCCATGCAGGAAAAAACCCTTGATGCCAAATACTTTTGGAAGAACATATCAATGGATGCTTTCACAGCGGGTGTTACGACTAGCAGGTGGTATAACATTTTAATTTTGTTTATGAAGGCTCGAATTAATTCATAAGCACGTGCGTACTCCCTTACATTTTTAAACAAATCTCTCTGTATGATCAAACCCTCAGTTATTCAGTGTTTTGATTTGTGGCACTTCAAAAAGTAGCGTTGCAAATAATCTCGCAAATAAATCTAATGTAAACTTGGTGCTTGCCAGGTTCTTTGTTTTAGTTGGATGCCTATTGCAAGGTGCTTCCTGAAAATTTTATAAGAAATATAAGAAATTTTACTTGTAAATTTCACTCTTATTTAAGATAAAGAAAAATCCGGCTTCCCAAAGGAGAAATAAGCATGCAGAGCAAAGGTATGGTTTTATGAGATTCTCCAAAGTATGAGAAGAATGGGAATGAGCTTCAAGTTGAACCCTCAAAGATGTGCACTTTCTTGGCATATAGTAGGACAATAAAGGAAAACTCTCCTTTTCTGTTTGAAGCTTTAAATTACTCATCTGCTGGAGTTTGGTGGTTCACTTGCCTTTTTCTTTTTCCTGCCTACTGATTCTTTTATTCTTATTTATTCTTTAGGGTGAAAAATTTGGCCCCTTTGCAGGGGAGAAGCGAATGCCACAGGAACTGGATGAGAACACAGACAGCAGGCTAATGTGGGAAGTGAGTAAAGTGACATCATCACACCTAGCAAGACGTGTTCTCAGAATTAAGTTTTACTGTAACAAATCCTTTTTATTTTTTTTCACAGCTTAAAGGTCCTGTAGTGACGTTTAGTACTTTTAAATTATGCTGCTTGAGAGGAGGGGGATTGACTTCTTTAAAACCACAGAAAGAGCAAATGATAGTTTCTAACCAATGAAGTGTGAAAAATTACCAAGTCAAGCCAAATACAAATATAATAACACTGTGAAAAAATATTAGAACACGTGAAAATAATTGAAAAAATTAAAGTAATTTGAATTGGGAAGCGGATCGTAAGTGACAGCGATACTGATTTATGCTGATCGACACATATCAGCTTATGGCTTCCTTCAGCTGTAATGTAAAACATTTCCTGGTGTGACACTTGTGTTGGGATTTGGCAACTTAGATAAGTGACGTTTTTAAATTTTAGCAGCTTATAATGCAACAACTAGTTGTGAGATTTAACAAAAGAGAAGCCTGGTGCTATGGGCAGTTTTATATTTTTTCTCTGTATTAGGCAGGAACAGTAGCTTATACACCAGTCCTTGTAATTAGGTACACAGCCCATCCTAGTTCCTGTTGTACCTGTGTGTGCCTGAAGTAAAATCTGAATTTACCAGTTGAGGAGGTGGCACTAACTGAAAAATACTGGCAATAACAACATTTCCAACTTGTTAAAAATGCCTTCTTTGTGGTGCCTCTGTTCCGTCTTTGTAATCTTTATTTAGTGCTGTAGTTCTTTGAGCAGAATTTCTTTTTTCTTGTTTCCTTTTCTTTCCTCAGCCAAGCAATTTTTACTGAATGCACATTTAGTCCTCTTCTACACTGAGGAGGGGACCCATTTCTCACCTTTTCACGTTTCTGTGGTTAGAGGTGGAAGAAGGACTGTTACTTTTATTTTGTGGAGCACTGTACAAGAAAAGCTTGTTTGACATCTGACCTAAAGCACTGTCAGTGCATTTACCACAAAATACATGTTTATTTGAAAAATCTCAGGCTTTAACATCACTGAGCAGCTTATGAAGAGAGCAGAGTATTGATGCAGCCTTAGCAGAGCTACAAATAGATTCCATACACTGGAAGGATGAGTGAGAGAATGTTAAAAGCCCATCTCATTTAACCCAAACTCAGTATAAATATCCTGAGTGGTGAAATATTCCTGGGTGAGTGGTAACTCCAGCCCACGAAGCCCTGTGTTCTCCCTTTCCCGTTCTTTTGTCTGTTTTAATCTAGAGGTGTGCCCAAAATGCCCTTTCCCAGAGAAGAGGTGTGGACAATTTGTTCCCCTTTCCCTTTTGGTTATGTACTCAGAACAGCCAGTTTCATCCTCTTTGTCCCCAGCTGAAAAAGAGCAATACAATGCGCTTTTATTACAGATGTTTGCTGAGTACGGTCCATGTTAATGGGTCCTGGCTCACTTGGCTCTTCCTGATGTTTCTGCAGGTTATTTTAAATCAGTGAAATGCTTGTGCTAGAACAAGGTTTTGAGAAAAGACAGTGGGTGGATTACAGCAATGAGCAGGTCTTTAAATTTGTTGGAAAGTTGTTTGATTTTCCGGATTCCTCACTGCTGATGCTTAAATGAGATTTATCTGTTTCTGCAAGACAGAAAAGGCAAATACATGTATTTACTGGTGACACTAATATGACCCCATTGACAGCAAATCAGAAAATGAGGTTTTTATGAGCTGTTTTAAAATCATTTCATAATATCTTACTGTAACCTAGTTTTGAGAGTCTTGAAAAGATTCCTGCATACCAAATTTTATGACTTCCTGAATGTTTTAACCCAAGTTGTTCATGTTTACTGAAGTTGATCTGAACGTGAGCTTTATAATATAATTTAAATCATGCTGGGAGTAGTCTTAAGTTGAAAATTGAGACCAGGAATGCAGAAAGTAAGACTTGAACAGTCCAAGTAGATGGTTATTCCAGAGCCTGTGGGAGGCATGCACAGAAACCGGCCAAGTTTGTGTGTAGTCAGCTGTACCAAAGATATTAAAAATACTTAATTTGAAGGCTATTGGAGGAAGGCACACTAAAGCCTGACTTCACAGTCTGATGGCAGTCAAAAAAAAACGTTTTCAGAGAGAACACCTTCAGAAAGAAGGCTTGAGTATAGAGGCTTTTTATAAGTCAAGGAAAAAAAAATGGGCATTAGTGCAGCATTTCTTTCCTTGGCATGTGATGCCTGCGATCCAGGCTTCAATTTTATGGAATATTTTTCTGTGAGGAAGTTGGCCACATGCATTTCTAGTCGTGCAGAGTAGTGCTCTGTGATGTGGTCTGTTTTGATCAAGCCATTCCATTTTCTCCGAGACCAGCATTGTGAGTTGGCATCTTTAAGGCATCACGTTGAGACAGAATTGCACGCATTATATTTTCTTTTGGTCTCAGGGAAAACATGGGACCAAACAAATTTATTGAACCCAGTGATTTTGTTCAGAAAAGTTCTGAAAATGTTGGAGTTTCTCTTTAAATTAAATATAGCAGAATGCCATTACTCTGCCTGTAGCATGCATAGTTTTGAAGAAATCAAAGGTTTATACTTGCTCATTCAAGAGATTCCAGCAAAGTGGGGCGGGTGGGAAGCATCCTTGATCTTGCTGTTATCTTCATAAAGAGCTACAGGCTGAAATGTTTTATTTATGAGTGGCGTGAAAGGAAAAAAAAAACCCAAACAAACCTGTGGTAACCATTTAGTTAGGAGTGATAATAAAAAGCCAAGAAAATGTCCAAATGGCTTTGAGCTTTTTCTTTATTTCTGGTAAAAAAACACCTCTGTGTTATCCCCCAGCTCTCTGGCTGTTGTGCTAGTAAAGGACACAGCTTGTTGCTGGTAACGAATTGAGAGTTTTGTTCTTACTCTTAGCATCCCACTAACACCTTGATTAAATGCTTCTTTGTGTGTATTAGTAAACTTGGCATAGCAGCTCAGAACTGTGTGTATTTGCTGGAAGAGCAAGTGCTTAAAGGCAAGCAGGAAATAATCTTCACGTGTTAAAAGTTCACAGACGTTTTTGGTCTGGAGGCTCAGATGTCTTTTTGTGAAGGGAAGATATCAGTTCATTTCTTGATATATGTTCAGTTCCTTTTCTTCATTATCCCTAACCAAGAAAGCAGAATTCATTTCACTCCTATTGGATTGTGGCAAGCATATACTTCTGGTGATGACTTTGGCAAATGTTGAAACAGGGAGGGCTGGAAAGATTTAGTCCTTCTTCAAATACTCTGACATCCCATGAAGAAATGTTGGTCAGGGTTGGATGGAACATAATACACCATGTAATGCTGAATGTTACATATTTCAGGTTGGGTTTCTGTCTATCTGCCAGGATCATGTTTTCTTCATTGTTACATTAAAACCAAGGAGATCAGAAATCAGTCTTTCAATGGAAGCCAATGTTTGTGTTTATTTATATAAGAAAATGAAATGAACTTACATTTCTACTGCTTAACTCTCATCACTTTTGCTGTGACAGTTGTTTTCAGTTAAACAAGCCTGCCTGAGAACTAGTGAAGGCAACAGAAAATCTGCTATTGGCTGCAGCTAGCCTCAGATCAGAGCTGTGGTGTTTAGGATGGAGGTATAAGAAGTCAAGCACATTAAGCTTGGTGTGTTTTGGTGGCTTTCCTCTTCTTTCTTTTTTTCTTCTTTCTTTGATGTCTTGCCTGTAAAATGTGCTTCTGGCATAGGAAGGTTCTTACACACAAGACATTAAGTCAAATTATGTCCATTGATTCATGATAAAATAAATTTCAATTTGATGAATTCTGTGTTTGCTGTCAAGGTGAATATAATATTGTAAGTCTAGTTCTGAACAATATAGTCTTTATTTTTTCTGTATGAAGACTACCTTCCCAGTCATTGTTCCTCAAATACTGTTTACATTGAAAACTGTTTGCTTTTAATGTTTTTGTGTGAATCTTCGTTTAATTTTCAGAAATGCTTTTGTTTTTCTCATTTCCTAAATGATCTGGGCTTTTGCACAAGACAGAAATTGGTGCACTATCTCAGCTGCAAGTTTGCATCCCAGATTTTCAATTTTGCCGAATTAATCCCAGCCGGGATAGATAGGTGTCCAAAGGGTGAAAAGTCCAAAGTTATTAATGTTGTTATGATCAACTCTGGTAAAACTGGTTTTAGTCATATTTATCCATGTTAAATGTATAACTTTGTATTCATTTTAGTGACTTCTGGAGCAGGCACATTAGTGATCTTTTGGTTTTGGTGATGAGAAGAATCTACTGCTGAAAGTAACTGAGAGTGTTAACCTCCGGTCTTCAGTTGTGGGATGTATTTAAGATGTTGGAAAGCATGTGTTGCTAGGCTGAGGTGTTTGTATTCCAGTCGAAACTTACTGTAGATCACACACAGTTTGCTTAAGGAGATTTGGGTATCATTCCAAAGAAAGAGAAGTTCAACCCTGCTTCTGAAAGCTCCACAGAATGTTAGCAGGAGTCTAGGAGTGAGCTTCCTGTACCCTTCTGTCCCTGGCAGGGTCAGGTAATGTCATGCACCAGAATGAGCTTCCTTAGCATGGAAAACTTGCTGTATGTTTTGGCTGAAGGAAAATGTCACATGCTGCCTCTGTCCCAGACTTCTTACTGACTAAGTGAATCAGCAGTTGTTGCCTCAGGTTTCTTTTGCTAGAATTATTTTAATGCTTTCTCCAGCAATGTTAAAATGTGAGTTTCTACTCTGCAGCGAGCTCTATGATGGTCTGAACTCAGGATGCAGAAGTATTGCATCTAGCTGTTTTATGCTATAACAATAAAAATCATATTTTCAGCTAATCAAAAAAAAAAGCAACTCAGAAAATGCTACTTTTCTCTGCATGATGGTTTGATGAACATAGATTTTTTGATTTAGAAATGTTTAGAAAATGGTTTCCAGAAAGCAGGCAGTGAGTTTACTGTCTTCAGCAAAGGTAACCATCTGCTTACTTGCAGCAAAGTTTTGGGTGTTTTTTTTCTTCTCTTGCCAGGTGTGAATGGTACAACATTTACAATACACTTGTGAGCATTTTGGCGTAGCGTAAGTGACAAATTTGGATGTATTTTGAAAATGTGGGGGTAATTTCATTGCAGCATAAAAGGCTGGCAGATGGAGTAGTGCCTGTTGCTGGTGGGCATTGCCTGAAGCTTAGGTGTTATTTAGGCCTGTGTAGGGTTTCGTGTGGGGTGTTTATACGTTGACCAGGGACACATTTTTTCCTGAGCCCTTCTGTGGTGATCTGGTGCTTGCTAATAGGACATAATTCAAATTGTTCTGATTGGCCTTGAGGTAGAACCTCACTCTGTGGAATAACAGTGAATGTCAGGTGTTTCATCTTACTGTGAAGGCATTTGACTGAATTAGTTCAGTGACACCTTTTGTGTTGATTCTCAAGAAGATAATTCTTGGGTGCCTCAGTTTGAGGTACATAATGTGGATATGTGTGTGCATTTTAGGTGTTTGTTGTAAGTGCTACGTTTAGGATCCACTGCCGTGGTGCTCAAAGATCGGTTGACCATTCAGGAAACTCCCTATTCATGCAATCAGAAAAGGATTGGTTCATGTCACCAGTCTAGTCCATGCTAAGTACAGTGTTTTTGCAGTTTTTCTTGACTTTTCACGCTCACATCTGAGTATTCAATGCAGCATTATTTCTTTACGAGGTAAAAAAAGCAGTAGAAAATGCAGAATGTTTTTAAGGGATTTATCATATTCCTTTATCGATAGTTTCCTTATGTGTCAAAGCTCTGCTTTGTGTTTGGCATCTGTTTATGGATTGGCAGAGACTCTGAAACCATAACTGCGATGACTGTGTATCGCTGAAGCAAATATAAATTATTCTTATATAATTTAAGGATCAAGCAAATAAAGAAAAATTGATGATAAGTTAGATGGTGTAATGTATAGTTTTTGTAATAGGACCTGGATTGCTTCTCATTCCAACTCAAGATCTGATGGAAGCCTTGTGCTTTGGTAGCTAAATCACAAGGCCTCTGTAGAACTCGGTGATTATTGCAGTATCACAGAATGGTTTGGGTTGGAAAGGCCCTTAAAGACCATCCAGTTCCAAGCCCTCTGCCAGGGACAGGGATGCCACTCACTAGATCAGGTTGTTCAGAGCCCCATCCCATCTGGCCTTGAACACTCCCAGGGATGGGGCATGCACAGCCTCTCTGGGAAACCACTGCAGTGCTTAGGGTCAGATAATACTGTTTCCAGATGCATTTCAGTGTGTAGGTTTGACACTTTTCACTGTGGTCAATCCACGTGTTGGAAAGTAATAGCTTTTAAAGTTTGAATGTTGGCACCTTTTCATGATGTGTCCTTTTTCCTTCAGAAGAGCACTAATGAATTTTGAAGATTCATATTTGTTTGCAGAGCTACAGTAATTATTTTTTTTCTTAATCTGAGAACAACATGCTGTCAGCAACTATTATTGTAATAGAATAGAGTTTCTGTCTTTGTAATAATGTCCTAAATGTTTAGGTAGTTGAGGCAGTCATGCAGAAGAAATATGATATTGCGTTCTATTAGAAACAAATATAGCAAGAATGTGAGCAATTTATATACAAAGCCACGAAGACAATCTAATTTTGATCTTACATAGCCGAATTCCCTAGCTCTTAGGAAATACCTGCTTTGGATATTTCTTGTTGACAGATGGAAAACAAAATCCATTCACTATATAAATAAATCACATGGAATAATAGTGTGGCTGTATGACCTTTTTGCATGGCTCTCTGTTGTCTGGATCAGTGGAGATTCAAGTGATCTATTATTTTAAATGAAACAAATAGGGTTTTTTGGCAGTGACAGATGTATTTTTACAGCATTATGTCTTTGTGTTCTGAGGGGGAAGAATGACTTGGTTAATATTAAGTTTTTCTATTATCTTCAGTTTTTCAACGTAAGCTGGAATTTTGTCACAACTGTAGAAATGATATGGATCTGTAATAAGGTCTAGATATGGAAATGGAGGTATCTGGTGTCTAAAGTGTTTTCTCCACTGAGTGGATGAAACCTGGACGTATTTAGTTTTTGAATTTTAATTCTGCTTGGGAATTTTTTTTTTAATATTTCAGGTTCGTGGGAGCAAAGGTGAGGTCCTTTATATCCTGGATGCCAGCAACCCACGCCATTCTAACTGGCTGCGTTTTGTCCATGAGGCTCCATCCCAGGAACAGAAGAACCTGGCAGCCATCCAGGTAGGTTTGGTGGATTCCTACCGTTTGCTTCCTGTTACTGATTTAGTAATTTGATCTGCTATTTGGCCTTCATTTCTTGCAGTAAAATTGCAAGATCTGAGGAAAGTGGTGAACTGCTTTTCTTTTTCTTCCATTCTTTTTAGAAGAGAACTTTTGTGCTTAAGTATAATACCATATGTAAGAGTGGTAGAATGAAAGATCACAGAGGTCCTTAGGATCTGACGCTATTTGAAAGGTTTAAGGACTAATGATTTAGAGACCTCTGTGTGTTTCATGCCAAATGTGGGTATGGGCTTAGGTGTGTGCAAAGCAGAATCATGCATTTACATTATTGTTCAATAAAATTAATAATATTACATAATATATATAACATTTTATATAATTTAATATAAATTGTGATAGGTTTGAAAGGAAGCATGGTGCTGAAAATGTTTAAGAAGAAAACAGAGAACTGAACAATCTAATTATCTGATAGGATGATCATGTAATGCCTGAGGATAAATTAATAAACAAAGATAATTTTCTTGTCTTTGCTGTTGATCTGAATTTTTCCAGCTTACTTTTTTTCATCTTTATAGCTGTCATTTGCAGCACTCTGTGGTAATGAGTTGCTCTGCTTTAATTATGTTGAAATATGCTTCTCTTTTTCTTCTAGAAACTTCTTAATTTCACTTGATTCCCTAGTTCTGGTATAACAGTGAATAGTTACTTTATTGTTCTATGCCATCTTTGATTGCATGGAGTTCTGTTATATCCTTTCATTCTTATTTGACAGCTCTTCTCTCAAGCTGAAGAGTCTTAGTCTGTTTCATCTCTCATTTTTGGAAGCATTCTTGGACTTTACAGAATACAACAGAGACAGGAATACTTTTCTAATTCTAGCTGTTGTTCTTTTGGAGATTACTGAAGAAATTTGCTATCTGCTTTTTTTTTTAACAGCTCAGTTTCACAGTAAATTAATTTCCACTCCCACATAAGTAAGAATTACATGACTGTGAAATTTTTTTTCTCAAAATATATACTTTACAAAATGTTTTTTCAGGCTAACTTAAGGTATTTGCTGATGTAATCCAAATTTGCAAACAAACAGGATAAGGGGAATTATTAATCAGCATTTCTTAAAATTACTATTCTGCTTTTTCATCATGAGATGACTTTCTTTCTCCAAGGACTGGCCTGCAGGTCCCTGATGAAAGCATTATAGTTTATTTTGAGGCCAGACAAAAGAATTTTGGTTCTTTCATGCCAAGAAAACAAAAGCTGATTTCTGATGAAATTTGTTGTCCTCTTTATGGTACCAGATGTGAAAGGCTCTCATACATGAGGTGTGATTAGCACCTCATCAGTGCACAGTCATTGTTAGCAAATGCAGAGTAAGGTTCACAAGAGGGAGCAGTGTGAACAATTAATGTTCATTATTATCTTTCCAGTAAATGACCTGAACTTCTGAATAGAAGTTTCAATGGAATATCCAGTGCATACCAGAGGGTTTCTTTATAAGGAAAGTGATAGAGACAAATAAAAATTTGCTAAATTTATCTCATAGGGTTTTTTAGTACCTTAAAGCCTACCATAATGCAGAATATTCAGCTGGAAAAATCTTATAGCCTTCATTAGGAGCTATTACTGAAAACTGCAGTATGGTCTAAAAACACAGGAAAAATGTCAGAATTGCTGGAGTAGTGTTTAGCCTTGTGTTCTGTTTTGTTTCACATTTGTGCCTCGAAGGTTTTCTGCCTTGCCATGCAATATAACACTTTAGGAATAGATCAGGAGAGAGAGCTGAGGCTTCTGGATCTCCTTGGTGTGGCTCAGGTGCTGTATTTTAGATGAGGTATAATCTGAGTTCCTGGGCTGTGTGTGGGCTGTGTGTATGAAATCATCTCCATGCATTTCCTGGATTGCAGTTTCTGCTCTCACGGACGTTGCCTCTATTGGTTTTACCTCTGCCAAACTTGACATCCTGGAACTGCAGGGAAGGACTGGGAAAGGCAGTGTGTTTGTTTGGAGAGGTAGCCAGTTACAACTGGCAGAACGGGTAGACTGAAGAGCTGGTTTGCTGCCAGGAAGTCAGATATAGAGGGAAGTCAGGTAACGCTTTGTGGGCACAGAGGGAAAGTGGGTAAGGGTTAGGAAGGCTGGGTTGGAGCCAGCTGCTCAGGCTCTGAAGGATGGGAAAGCCCTACACTCCCTCAGGTAACACAAGACTATGTGCTGCTTCCTCTTGCTGTGTTTTAAGCTTTCAGGGGTGATGACATAAGTGTTTTATGCTTTTGGATGAAAGTGTGACAGGCTGTCAGTGATCCTGTGCTCCCTCTTACAAAGCAGATACGAAGGTGTGTAACTGTATGGAAAAGCCAAGGGTCTGCATGGAAGAGATGTCTGTGGTGGACCAAAAAGGAGATAGCAAGGGCTGTTGGAACTGGAAAATTGTATTTGCTGAGCAGGTGTGTGGCTTATAGTGTGAAAGATGACAGTGAAGGCAGGGGTGAGGGAAGTGAGATTGAATAATAAACCAGGAATAATGTGAAGGGAAGTTGTGATGCCACCGTGATGAACACTTGGAATTTCTCACAAGGACCATTGTGGTCTGCTGCAGATGAATGCTAGGAAAACAGCCAGCATGGTCTGAGGATGGTGGGTGGAATGGCTGCAGATATGTTCTTAGAAACAGGAGGGTTATTAAAATAATTTAAAAGACTGGGTACTGCGTTTACTGTGTCTGCATGCACGTAGATTAATGTGATTCATGCAGGTGCTGCTGGTGGAGGCAGAGATGTAAATTCTTTTGTGGTTTCTGGAGAGCTTCCATTGCTTTCACTCAAAATGCTGCCTTGAGGAGCTACTACAGCAAGTGGGTATATCTGGATTAATTAGGGCTCTGAATACCTGACTATTAGCATTTGTTTGGCTGGAAAAGCCAAACAAATTAACCTTGGAGGAGAAATGAGTTTAGATTGGGCTGGCACCAAAGCTAATTTCTTTCCAATGCAAACCCAGAGCACTCAAGCAGTGAGTTACTAACAGTTCTTAGTACTTGGGGCTTTATTTTTGGCTGGGATACATAACTTTTTCTTTTCTTCTTTTAATTTTCAAACTTTCAAAATCCCTAATTTTTAAAAATTCTTTTCATTCTTATTTTTGGTAAGCCAGTAATAGATATGTGCTTCCCTTCATGAGGTTGTCTTGCTTTTAGAATAAGGTTGTCCTAAACAGTGATGTATTGGACGTTTACCCCAGTGGTTCTGTCCTGTCTGTGTGGAGACTGAGTGTAGAATGACCTTTTACTTTTCCTCATGTCAAGAGTTTCAGTACATGATTTGTTTTGACTTCAGACTGTAGTGAATTAAAGGTCTCTGCAACTTGGCAGTGACGTATGAAAACCAGCAACTTGTAGATGTGTGCAGAGGTTAGGTTGGCGTCCTGATAGATATCTGGACTGCAGAATAGATCTTGAGGAAAAAAAAATCATAATTTTTTTTGTTTTCCAATGCTGCTGTTGAGATAAGGACAGAAAAGTGGTGCATCCTTGAAAGCAGCAGCTCTATCAAGTCTGCTGAATTAAGTAGGTTTTACTCTTGTGTGACAGTATCTTGTGTAAAATATAACAGACCTTCTGCAGCTCGAGGAATGCTACATCCCTGTTGACAGTTTAAATTAATCTTAGTGTATTACAAAAATTAAAAATCATTATCTTGTCTTTGCTCAAGGAAGCTTGTTACAAAAGATATGGCTAGATGCAGGGTAAGGAAGCTTCAGTTAACTTTTCTGGGTGTTAATCAGATAAGCTTTAAGATTTATGATACAACTTGGCAGTCTTCATTGCATGAAAATGAGTCTCCTTCAGTGCTTTAGGTAGTACCTAAAGCAGTTGGTTCACATATAGAAAGAAAAAAGATATCTCTGGGTATCAGTTTAGGGGACAGATGTACAGATTCCTCCCCACACCCCATTGTGCCAGCCTTGGTAACTTTAATTAAGTATTGTCAAAGCCTGAAGTTGTTAGCTTATGTGGGTATTTGGAAGCTTGTTCAGGCATTATCAAGATGCTTTTGGAGCTTATTATTATGTAGTTTGTCCCGTTGTGCAGAATATGGGCTGGATCCTTTGGCCTTTTGTGGATCTACACGGATTTAAACCAGCACAGGGTTTAAAGTGCATGTGCCTGCTGATTTGATAGTGAAGATAACTGACCAGGGGTGAAAGCCTGTTGGAGAAGGCTGGGAATCTTAAGGAGAGAGAGAGAGAGAAAATAACACTATGTAAACATGCTGCTGAAAGCTGTGTTAGAATTCCTGCAGTCAGCTGGGGAGAGAGATAAAGCTGTGTTGGTTATCTAAATTTTGCTGTTTTTCTAATCCTCAAATATTTCATTTTCAAACTCTGAAGATCTTTTCAAGTGGAGTGTGACAGAAGAGGACTTGAATGCCACCTCCACCTTGGTCTGAGCTACAGGGAATAGTGGAAAAGCCTCACGGGGTGAGGCAGGGGAATATTTCCAAACAGCGAAATACAAATGCTCTCTATCCATGCAGCCACACTGGGAAAGAAGTCTTAGCCAGGCTATTGTAACATTGTGCTCCCTGAGGGATGGAGCCAACCCTTCCATGGTTGAGGGATAATGTTAGTTCAGGGTCTCAAACTTGTGTCTAGATTTTTGTTTTCCTGTCATAATTATTTATTGCCTCTGCTTACTGTTTGCAACAGGAAGGGGAAAATATTTTTTATCTGGCTGTGGAAGATATTGAAACAGACACAGAACTTCTGATTGGGTACTTGGACAGTGACATGGAAGAAGAGGAGGAGGAGGAAGAAGAAGTAACGGTTATCCAGGAGGATGAAGACAGTGGCAGTAATAAAGAAGTGCAACCAGCTGGTGAAAAAATTGCAGGTGAGCAATATGTAAAATATAGGGTAACTTGAGAGCTTAAAAGTGGTAATGAAGAAAGGGAACACTGACTGTATAGGAGTGGGGAACTGGAAGGTTCCCAGGGTTTAATCTGAGTCCTTGCATTATTTTTATCTCTTTATTTGGGTTTGAATTGAGCTTCTTTGCCTAATAAGGAGCAGCCAGTCCTGTGAATTACTGAGTGAGTGAGCGAGCCTGGATTCTTAAGTAGTAACCATTAATTTTTGAACTAAAAGCAGAGTTTGTATCACCTGACACACGGGCTTATGAATGCTGAGCTTTTACTCTTAAGAGGGGTAGTTTCCTTCCTTACTTAAGTGGGAGAGAAATAAACCTTTTCATAAAGCTGTTCAGCCAATCCTAAGGTAAGATATCCAGGAAAAGGAAGGTGAGCTAAGATGTCTGGGGAATTCTCAGCATCTTTATCAAAGATAAAGATGAATTTATGAATGACTAATTACACTGAAGTTCTAATTGAGTTGAATGACTAATTTGGACCAGCAGTCTAATTCACACCCATCTTAATACTTTGCACCCATTTTCAGTAATGCTGCTGGTAATCCACTTAAGATAGGCTGTCTATAATCCCTTCAGAGACGTTGTTTTTTGTGAGTTTCATGCCACCATTTTGCGTAATCTGTTTCTGGCAGAGTCTCTCCTAATGTAACCAAAAAGCCTGGGAACTATTCCTTTACATTTGTTTTGCCTCCAATCATGCAGATCCCCTCACCTGTAAACAGGACCATGCGTGCCCAAACTGTGAATCCAGTTTTGCCAGCCAGGAGATCCTAGCTGAGCATCTGCAGACTTTGCACCAAAAACCCAGTGAGGAAAAGGAATTTAAGTGCCGAAATTGTGGAAAGAAATTCCCTGTTAAACAAGCTCTACAAAGACAGTGAGTAGAAACAGGAGTGTTTTTTTCAGGGATCATTTAAATTGATTTCATTCAATCATTTATTTCTGTTGACCTAATCACAATCTGAGCTTTAATTTTTATGCATCTCTATTTATACTCTTACCCTTTGCTTTAATCTTTTAATATGGTAATTTCTCATATTTGTTGTAGACTTCAATGGGAGTTGCAAAAATAGTGACAATTTTTAATGTGTTAAGTCATACACTGTAGACCAGACCAGAGCAGTGGTTTGGTGCCGCATTACTGGTCTCCATCAGTGGAATATTTTGTAGCTTAGGAGGTGTAATTTTCGAACTGTGGATGTTGGTACAGAACTAAAGTCAGATTTAGAAAAAAACAGAAAACCAGTGCTTCATGTTTGCTTAATTAAATATTTGGATGTTGGAAAAAGAAATAGAAACATGAAAGATGTGAGGTTTAAGAACACATCTTTATTGTCCTTGAGAGTTTAAATAGGCAGATTTGTCCCTAAAGTCTTATATCTTAGAATTATGCTTCTGTACAGAAAAATAACTGGTTTTGTCTTTTGTTATTTATATATTTCCTTACAATTAGATAGATATATTAATTTTTAGTATACATTTAATTACAGGTTACAGGTTGTTCACCTCCTTTTTGTAAAGCTATATATGTAGTTTTTTGCTACTTCAAGCCTGTGCAAGTTGTAGAATGTTGCCCTTACTTTGTTTTTCCCTTTATTTGTCTCTTAGTGTCCTTCAGTGCACAGAGAATATCAGCCCAGGAGACTCCTCAAGAAGTTTCCAGTGCTCTGTTTGCAATACTCCCTTCAGCTCGGAATCGAGGTTTTGTGTCCGAGTTACAGGACTGCTGTCATGTCCTTGCTGGCCTCCCTTTGCATGTTAGCTTTCCAAAAGCTTGGTAGTGTTTGGGAATCCTAACAGGGCAAGGACTCAAATGCTTTCATTCCTCTCTGCTGTAAGTAATGCATGAGGTGGCCTTGGAACTCTGCAGTGCAGCATGTGTTCAGCTCTGAGTACTTGCTACGGCTCTGGTTTCTGGAGACGCTGCCTGATGTGGGGCTTTTTTTCTCTCTTTGGTGTCCCGTGTAGTTATGAGCAGCACAAGGAGGCGTGCAGAGGGGATGCCAGGTTCATATGCAAGGCAGATAGCTGTGGGAAGAGGTTCAAGAGCAAGGATGCCCTGAAAAAGCACAAAGAAAATGTTCACAGTGGTAAGAAAGAGTTTAATGTTTCTTCAGAAAAAAAAACCCTTGACGTGTCCCTAGCCTTAAATTAGCAAATCAGAGTAAACATTGTCTTCAGTTTCTTTTTTAATGGATTCATTTGTATCAAAAAGAAAATTAAGAAGTTACTAATTGCAAGAGTAACTGTTTCTCCTCTCCCAGGGAGAAATTATTGTAAGCCAAATGAATCATTAGTCTCCTGCAGAAAATGTAATAGGAATCTTGAGAACTTTAAACTAGGCAAAGAGTAGACGAAGCGAAAGGTTTCATAGTGAGGAAAATCAACCACTGGCACAAACTGCTACAGGAAATGGTGAGTTCTTGATTTTTTGGTATTTTCAGGACACAATAGGATGTCTTTTCTTTGCCTAATCAAACGATTAGGCTTGATAAGGGTGTTGCATAAAATCCTATAGCATCTGTTGCGCAGGAAGCCAGACCAGACCATCCGCTGGTCCTCCTAGGCCCTAGTGTTTTACTGTCTGTGTGCTGTGAATCAGTAGTTGCCACTCAGACTTCACTCTCTTCTCCTGAAAGGGCAAAATACTGCTCTCAGGTCCACAAGACAGATCTCAGTTCTGGCATTCTGCACTCTCTCTGTGTGTCCCCTCTCCATGTCAAATGAATATCATTATGTGTGGGGACAGCAGAATTCCAGAGTGCACAGAAAACAGTCTTCACTTGATAACACTGAGATGCTTTTTAAGATTTTCATTACATGAAGTCTTTCTGCTGCCAAACTCTTGCAGTGTACAGAAACACTTCTGTGATCATTCTTACAAAAAATGATCTCCTTTTTTGGTATCAGTAAGAATTTTTTTCATCCATGAGCATTGTTATGTTCAGGCTTAGCTTTTGTTAGTTATGTAGTGGCATATGAATTCCACAGTTCTCTTGGATCACTCCGGGCGTGATAGAGAGTGGATCCATGGAGGATATTTTTTGTCTGCTGGCACAATAAGCAGAGCTTTTATTTTACCGCTTGGGAGTTGTAGAAGTCACAGCTGGTGTCGGTGCAGGAAGGAAAAGAACCTTTTACTGTTCAGGGACACTTCTAGAATTCCTTTCTGCTTTGTGTTACCTGGAGGCAAGGGAAGGTGGCAAGGATTGGTGTGTGTTGCCTGTTATGCAAAGCTATGAACAGAATTCCCTGTCACCTTCCTTACCTCTGAAAATGGCTCATTAATGTCCTTCTAAGTTGAAGGACTAAGTGTATTCCTGTATTATGTATCTGTTAGCGTATATAAATACTTGTCATAAATTTTGTAACTTTGTACTTTTACTATCTTTTTGCTGTTCAATGTAGTATGAACATGTTTTACCTAAGCTAGGAGCTATCTCGCATGGGCATCTTAAATTATAAACAAAGAATTAGGTTTATGGTGGCTTTGTCTTGTAATAAAATAGCTTTGTGGGTTACTAAAATGCATCTCTAAAGGTAAGTAATAGATAAACTCAATTAGGTGGTCTGTGACTTTTTAAAGCAGCTGTGAAAAGGGAAGGAAAATACATCTGGTAGCTGACCTATAGCTTGTTTTGTAATTGCGTTTTAGACAAGATTTGAATTCATGATCTAGTGCTAATACAATTTCCCTTTTTTGTTCAATTAAAGACCATTAATGATATGTTCTTCTGTATAGTAGAATGCTTAATGCTTTCTAAATAAACAAAAATGGGAAATGGTGGTTTTGACTTAAGTTTGAGATCTTTTTTGTTATTGCTGCACTAACTCCTGTATTGATTTCTGGATGAAATGAACAGTTCAGTTGCCAAGTGAGCTGTTCTCAGTTGTGAATTTTGCTATTCATGTGGGATTGGTGATGTATGATAACATCTATTTGAAGGGTTTTTTCTTTATTGTTCTAGTTTTCTTAATTTACATTCCACCAGTAACTGGTTTGTTGGACACCCACAGAGAACTCCTGATACGGAGCACTTTGAAGATGGGATACAAATGTAAAAATCTTATGTCAGTCAAATGACCTGTGAAAAGTCACGGGCTCGGTGGAAATATTTAGGTTCTTTCTTAGCACTTCCGCTTTAAGATGTTGGTGGTATTTTGTTTCTGTTTCAGGAAATTCTAGGAAGAAGCTGATGTGTTCAGTGTGCAATAAGAAATGTTCTTCAGCAGCAAATCTCCAGGAGCATCGAAAGGTCAGTAAGATGAAGGCTGACTCACAGCAGGCACTGACTTCCCTGAGATGTGAGGCTGTGCTGCTTAGGTCACTTGAAAGCTGCTGTAATGCAAGCCTTTGGGTGATCTCGCTCATGGCTACAAAGCCAACCTGTGTTAGTGTGGATATTTATTTTTGTAATCACACTTGCTTAAACCAAGTATCTTCCTAAAGTTTTCTTGCATCTGTCAGCAAATGCAAATGTGTTTGTGTGCTGCAGCATCAAGTCAGAGTTGCCTGCTGTTCTTCAGCATTCTCTAACAGTAAGCTAAATCTAAAGTGTGTTATGTAATCATAGCATACATACAGACCATAAAATAGGTTCGTGAGCCTTCAGTTTTTGTACAAAACACAACAGTTTTCTTACTGCTTTTTGACGTACCACTTAGAGGAGTTATTTCTCTTGTAGTTATGCAGTAGTAAAAAAGAGTTCTTCCTCAAGCCCAAATTTTTAATGTCTTTTTGTTCATGCACATAACCTTTTATAACCAGAACAGGAGGGGTTAACAGTTGGAAAAGCATCTATTGGAAATAAGGGTGTTCATGTAGAAATACAGATGGACCATGAATATGAGATTCGGAATCCATTATACCCAAAGGAAGTCCCTGCAAGATTAATTTGATAAATCACTAAAACCCAGGAGAATCTGTTTTTGCAAAAAGCTGCATTGTACTGTTTATCAGATTAACTGTAAGTCTTTAATAATGCCCTGGTTATAACCTGAATCCGTTGAGGATATAAATGATATCAATTAAAATATGTTGTAGCAAAGGAAATGGTGGGCCCCCTCCTTTTAATTTGTTTTTCTCCTTGCTTGTGTTAGTATGCCCTGCATTTCTTGTCTAATAGGGCTATACTTTGTTACCGTGGTGTGCCTTGCCCCACATGTCATTACAAGTTTTACACATTGGCACAAGTTTTACACATCAGGCCTTGAAAATGCAAAATATCCTGGTTAATGTGCCCATTTTATTAAATGTTTGTTCTGTTTCAGTAGTTGTCATTTTGTGCAGACACTGTGACACACTAACAAGCTTCTCAAATATCACTCATCATGCCGGTTGAACACTTGCCTTAAAAATCACCATGAGGATTTGTGCATAAAACTTTGTTTACTCTTATTGATTGGCTTTTCTTGTAAAATATCCATAAAATGGGTATTCCAGATTTACCCACTTATATCAGATACTGAAGGAGATTGCACATAGTAGTACTCATGCTGTTTGTTTGCTTGACTTAATTTCTTTTTGTAGGAAGTTGGGCAGGATCATCAGCATTGCCAAAAATATTTGTACAAGCAATAAAACCAGTAAGAAAATAATAGGTGAAACCAGGAGAAAAAGATAATTTTTCCCCCCACCCATTTCAATGTAAAGAAGTAAAAGTAGAGAATAAAAAGGTAAAGTATAGCAGAAAAACAAGCCCAAACAACAGAAAGAGAGAAGTCTGACAAATCCAGAGAAAGAAGGTAAAGAGAGTGGCTCTAGGGACATAGACGTGTGTTTACTTTCTGAACACATGGGCATTCAGCTCTGTAGCTTTCATGTCATCTTTGGTTTAAACTCACCTTTAGCTTCGTGTGTCTTGTGCACTTCTTGTGCCTTAACTGTCCAAAGATAAGCCCTTCCTTAGCCATGCACAGTTAAACCTTGCTGTCGTCATCTGGACTGCTGCTTGTACCATGCTAAGTTTTGGTGACGTGCCTTGTTAGTTTGGGTTTTTTTTAAATTTTCTCTCAGTAGATTTGAGGAAATGTAAGGCTGTGTATATCTACCACTTCTCTTTTGTCTTATCCTCCAGCTGTACTGTTACTACCTTTTATCTTCTATGTATAGGCGTCCATGATATGGGCTGCTAAGTGGTACAATAACATAAAAAAATTAAATTCCCAGCAACATAACTCAAGAAATGCTGTGCAGGAGCCTGTAGAAGGCAGGGTAATAGAATGAAAAAGTGTGTTGGAAGATTTCCTTTCTGCAAGTTTGTGATGTCTCCTGGTAGAACAAACAAAACACCATCTGAACTGGGTTCTGATACTGAGTTCTGAAGTTTTGAGTAAAATGCAAAGTTAAATCACTTAACAATGATAATTATGAGGAGGCAAGCAAGGGGACTGTTAATCTTCACTGATGTAGATTCCTGCTAAATGATTCCTTTTGATGTGAGGATCTCATGTTTTGGATTTGAATTGTTCACAGGAACTTAAATTTCAAAGTGAGCAGGTACATGTGAATAGCACAGGCTGCCAGGCCTCTCTGCTGATGCTCTGCTGTTCTGTAGTGGAAAGGGAAGAAACATTCCAACAAATCCCAGGGTTGCTGCTTTCTTTTCCCACTCAGAGTTGATAGTGCTGCACTTGCAGTGTTTGTAGATAGACTCTCTGTACAGCTGTGGGCTGAGCTGCTTACTCTTATTGTAAGCATGTGTTTTCATGGTAAAGCAGCTCATTGTTCTTTTAAGAAGATTAAGGACACCTTTGAGTGTATGGCAGAAAGGCTTTTTTGACTTTGGAAATGCAGGTTTTGTGGGTCACTGGTAGGACTCGTTTGTGCTGGTGCCTCTGGATTTCTTACCAGATTTCTTACATGAATCTGTACAGTTCCATTCAGCTGTAGTTCTGTCTGCTGGAAACAAGGGACCAAACCAAGGTAGATCCTGCTTTGGTCAGAGTTTGAGAGCTTGTATAAAAAACCCTTTCTTCTTTCTGAACTTTTTAAACTTTGTAGAGCTGGACTTGCTGCAAAATTGTTGTAAGTGGAGTCACACTTAAACATCCTGTCTGATTCCCAACCCCTCCTCCCTTTTTTTACCTGCCAAGCATCTCCTTTGGATTAATTTCTGTCCTCTTTGTTCAAAACTGAACAGTATTTGTTCTACTGGGCAATCTTTATTTTTTGTTTACCAGAAGTTGCTCTCAACTGCCTCCTATTTTTCCAGCATTTAGTCCTAGATGCTGTTATGTACTGTGATGCTGAAAATCCTGCATTTGTAGTTTGAGACAGCGCTGCCCCTCCACTGTCTGGTCTCTAAAAGCTTTTAAGAGAAACAATCCTGCAAGAGTTTGATAGTACTTGTTTTTTAAAATCCTGCCAGAAGCTATGAAGTGGTTTGTTTGTTATTTTTACATATGTCTTACTGACTAGAAGAAAAAGTTCTGAAAAGTTACTCTGCATTTGGTTTTTTAATACTTTCCTAACAGTGGTATTTTAAGTGGATCTGGTAGTTAGAAACACAGGTTATACAAACTTGCGGTATAGTTGTAATGATAATTTTTTTGTTTGCAGTTACAAATTTTTGGTTTTTGGGAGATAATGTTTTTCAGCAAGAGACAAGCAAGGGGGAAATCACAGAATAATAATGAGTACTAGTATAGCTACTGGCTAATAAATAGCTACATTCTACTAGGGAATTTCTGTATATGTAAGAGGTATGGTCTTGTTTCAGACACACATTTAATTATTATAAAACACTGATTTTGCAGGTCCATGAGATCTTCGAGTGTCAAGAATGTGACAAGAAATTCATTTCGGCTAACCAGCTGAAACGCCATATGATAACTCATTCGGGTAATATACAGAAATGACAGAGAGCTGTATGTGTGTGGATGTGTATTTAATGTATATTGAATTTTACCTGAATTAGTTTCTTAGGGAAGACTTGATGAAATCTGTATTGTCCTGAGCTGGGGAAGCCAATCTCTGGTTCCAAGGGAGCCATCTAAGCCAGCCTTTCCAAGCCTTCCAAAAATCCAAGTGAAGTGGTGTAGTCTTCTTCCTATTGCTTCTTTGTCAACTTGTTTTGTTGTGCTAGCTGGGATGGGGTAAAAGATTGCTACATGGCTTAGAGAGGAGGTGAAAAACCAATGGTTGAGGTTTTATGCTGAGGAGAAGAGGCTGGGAGCTGGGATGTGCTGTCAGTGATCCGCGATACACACAGTGCTTTCCTGTTTGTCTGTATGTGTGTTAGTGGGCTTATAGCTTCTGGTCAGAGGAGAGCAGCTCATGGTCCACTCCATCCACAGACCACCCACAAAAGCTCCCTTGTGCCGTCCTCTGCCAGCACAAGGTCACTGTGAACAGGGTGTGTGCCATCCGTAGGTTTGGCAGTGTGGCACAAGTTGGCTCTGCCAGGATTTCTGGTCACTGCAATGCAGCATTTTCTGTGTCCTTCACCAGTGATTAGAAACATCAAGCAACACATTGGAAACACAAACATTGTTCTGTGAAATGCATTAGCATTTAAACAAATGCAGGTTTTTACAGCTGCACAGGCTTACAGTTGAACTGTTTTCTTGGTATCAGTCCATAGCAAAAGCTTGTTTCTTGTAACATAATCTGTATCTCAGAGGCTCCTGGCTTTCTTTTGACACTTTTGGATGAGCATTAGCGCAGTTAAGTTGCAGTCACCAGTTGAAGCATAAAGGCTTTTTGCATAGGAACTTTTGGTTTTGGAAGCTAATATGTATATTGTTAATTAAGTTTTAAAACATTTAAACTGTCATGCCCTCTTTAACATTTGTAATCTGGAAACACAGTTTTCCTCTTTGAAGTCATTCTCTTTTGATTTAAGCTAATTAATCAGAGTTTAGTTTTAGCAATGAATATTGCAAAGAATGTGCCAATTTCTTGAGATACACCATGGCTCATCTTTTGTGAAGTGACTTAACTGTCTAACATAAAGGGCATTAGATGTCTTTCTAATTGGTTTAATCTTAATTGGGTTGACTTAATTGCAGAAATCTCTCTGAGGAGATGACTGTCTCTGCCTTTCATCTTCTCCCCCTGTATAAACAGGAGATTAAATGTCCCCCACTCATTTTCTGCAGAAAAACGCCCCTACACCTGCGAGGTTTGCAATAAGTCCTTCAAACGACTTGATCAAGTGACTGCACACAAAATAATACACAGTGAAGATAAACCTTATAAATGCAAGCTTTGTGGAAAGGGATTTGCCCACAGAAATGTTTACAAGAATCACAAGAAGGTAAAGCACTCTGCTGTTGTTGTTTACAGGTCTGCCAGCCTCAGATTTGCAGATTTTTTTTTTCTTTTAAGTGGTTCATCGTTAAGCTCTGCCATGCTTATAAACATGGGATTAAAGTATTGGCGAATGTAGTTTTAGTGTTCTTTGTTATAGCCAAAATCTCAAAAGACTGAATCAATTCTAGTAAACAAAAAATTTAAATAAGCAGAAGCAAAGCACAGTTGCTTGGTTAAAAGCATCAAATCAATCCCATTTTGACTTTTTTGTTTTGTTTTTATTTTTTGCTTTGTTTTGGTGGTGGTTTTTTGTTGTTTTTTTTAAAATACTGGGTTACCAGGTTAATGTTACTGATTCAAAAATGTTTTCAAATACTTTTTTTTAAAAATAGTATAATTGAATAAAACTATGTGTAGTCCTCTTGCAGTCATTGTTGGACTTAGCAGCAGATGCTTTCAAACTGCACCAAATTTGAACTTGGTGCAGTGTTCACATATTAATATAACATCAGAAGAAACATTACCTGAAAAATAGGCTCACAAAGGGATGTTCTGCCTGTGTTGATTGAAGCTCAAATCTGCTTGGCCTATTTTCTGTAATGCCTGTCATTAGTTTTAACCTGGGTTTAGGTTTCTAATGGCAAGGCTCTATCCAGGACTGCTATTTCAGAATTACAAGACTGTGAAGAAGGAAAAAAAAACAAAACAAAAAAAAAAAACCCAACCAACCCTGATACAGCCATACCTCCAAGTCTTTTGCAGTGTGGCTATGTTATATTCCATCTGGGAATTTGGCACAGGATCTTTGCACCATCTCTTGCACTTGCAGCCGTAAATCATGTAAGAGCAATAATAATGCCTCTCACAGGATGAAATGGTGATGACTGTCTAAAGCAAGAAAGCATGCAGCAGCCTGCTGAAGGACAAGATTAGCTCCCATACATTATATTTTATGTTTTAGGCTTACAGAAAATTGGACAGGACCTTGCAGATTGGATATATTCTGAGAAAAATGTATAAAATGTTATCTAGAAAGACAGCTGTATATTTTAAATGAATACTTTTTACATGTTTCCTGATGTTAACTTGCCATTGATGACTGGTAGGGAGTTTGAGTTGAAAATGGACTTCAGGATTAAGTATGAAGGAGTAAACACTTTGACCCAATTCTGTGTTTAGAGCAGCAGTGCCACTAGCATAAGCTAGCATAAGGATTAGAGGCTCCACTTAATGGGAAAAATACTGAAATTTAGACAGCTTTAGTGGGTACCTAATTTTGACAGAATTCCTTAAAGCGTGTTGGAATGCTGGTTTCCTGGACCTGTTTGCACCTAGTACTGGCTGTAAATCCACTCTTCTATACTGAGAGAAACTTACTCCTATGTCTGCATAAAGATTACCCAAACAGCTGTGACTTTTCACCCATCCATGTGTAGGTCTCTGAACTCACTTGCCGAGGGTAGAGGTGAACAGGAGAGACAGGAGACTGACATGGATGGCCTGAATTGCTTTTGTAGACACGCCTCTCTCCATTGAGGAAACAACAGGAGGAGAGGTAGCAGACAGCAGAGGGGAGTGTGGATGCGTGTGCACGGAAGCCAGTTGTACCATATAACTGAAGGATGTGGTGGTTTGGGATGCCAAAATAGTTTTGAGTGCCATAATTTTGGGAAGGCTATGCCTAGGGAAAGAGGACAATGGTTCTCTTGCTTGTTCACAGGAATGTTGTTCCAGGAACAGTGTAAATGTAAACCATTATTGTTTATCATACTTCTGTGTATTTCTTCAGCTTGGGTTTTTAATGATTTTTAGATGTGTGTTTTCCTGTAAGATATTCTCCTAGGTTTGTTTTCTTTTGGAGGAAGAGAGGTTGAACTCTGAATAATTTCAGGGTGCTTTTTTTGAGTTTCAGGGTTAGGTTAGTGAGGTAGTAGCAGGCAGCATAGATACCTGCAGTAGGAATGTTGGGTGTAGGAGTTAAAAACACTTGTATCAACAGCATTTAACAGAAAATATACCTTTAAGTTTGATAGCCACATGCTTAAAAAACCTTTGGATTTTACAGCAGGCTTACATCCCTTTTATATTTAAGAGAATACAGATACATTTTGTGCCTTTGAATTCTCGGTTTGTGTTTTAGATGGAAACTTGTCGCTGTTGTTTCTGTAATTCCTCTGTGGGGGTTTTTTAACCTCATTTCACGTTGGAAGTCTCAGAATAAAAATGGCTCCCACAGCATGTGTTTTTAAACATCTTTCAGATGTGGGTGTCTGTTGGGTCGTTTCAAAAGTGCAGAAGGAGATTAGTTCCTCACATTTCACAGGATTTCACTGGGAGATGCAGCAGAGTTGCCAAGAGCGTATCTTCTCTGTTCAGTGGAGCATTGGAATGTGAACCTTACCTTAGTACTTGTTATGTTCTTAGAGCTGCACATCTGAGGCAGGAACTGTGGTACCTCTCTGATCTGCTGCTCCTGCAGACAGGTGCTGCACTGCTCTGTGTAGGTGCATGTGCAAGCTGGCTTTGCCACTTGCTTGGAGATGTCAAGGCTAGGAAACGTCGTGGGATATGGAACCAGCTCAGATGTTCTCGGTGAAAGCTCACACTGTGACTAAAGGATCATGTGAAGAATACAGTTCCATATCTGTGATGAGGCAAGAGAGTAGTATCTGAAATGAAGAGGCAAATGTAGCAAAAGGGATTGTGCTACAGATAAAAGTAGTCACATTTCCTGCAGGGTAGATTGGATGAGGGTGCATGATCTGAGCCATATAATGCAGATTACTTCCATACAGGAGATGTTTCTGCTCCATCTGCTCCTTTGTTGCTGTGTACAGGGGATGAGTTCAGAGAACAAAGTATGAGGACATGACAGTCAGCTGAAATAGGTCATCAGACACAGGATTTTAAAGGGTTTATGGCTAATCCAGGGTTGTTTGGTCCTGGGGAGCATAATGATTTGAAACAACTGTATTCCATCAGTTTATCTGTTGGGAATAAGTAGCCTTGGGCTGGGCTTAAGCCTCCACAGATGCTGTGGTAGGAAAGGCTGCCATGAAATGCTCCATAAGAGCCCATCCTCAGTTGCTGGCAGATGATCTATGTATGCTTGCATGTCGGTATGCCTGGTTAGGTGATTTTCTTTGTAGGGAAGTTAGGATGTGCAGATGAATCTGTGTATTTTGATCAAAATATGAGGAGAGCTCTAAAGGAGATGCTAAGGAGGAGTTCTGTACAAATCACTGTGCTCTTCAGAACTGTCACTCACGTGGTGAGTGTTCCAAACCAGGGCATTTTTTAAAATAAGCAGCATGAATTTTGCGCTCGTGAAAGGTGCCAGATTGACAGCTCTGGAGACTGAACCCTTCTATTTATCCACAGAACAGGTACAGCACAGACAGCAGCACTGCGAGCTTCCCCACAGTGTCTCGTCAATGTGTCCCAACCCTGTTCTGGAGGAACCCCCTGTTGAGGTGAGAAGGCAGTTCAGTCTCTTCATGTCCTGTCAATCCTTGGCCTCACTGCCAGGGGGGCTGAGCAGGGTGTCTGTCAGCTAATGCCAGCTGTGATGGGAACCTGTAGAGTCTGGGCTGGAACAGGAGAGATACTCCACACCTGTGAGGGTTCTCCAGCAGCTTTTTTGCTTTCAGGCACATAGGCTGAGGTCAAGGAATTGATTTTGAGCTCAAGGCCTCTCTGTACCATTGCAGTACACTGAGGTTTTGGTACTGAGTGTATGTGAGAGGACATTGGTGTTAAAATCAAACTGAGTTCAAGGCCCTCAGGCAACCTCACAGTAATCATGCTGTCTTCCCACATGCCCCTTTTTCCCCACAGTTGAAGGGGTAGAATAACAGTTGTGTGGATTCTGGATAGCAGAAATAGATGATATAAATATCTACTATGCTAATATTTGCCCTTAGTCTACCAAATTAACTCATTTACTTAATTTCTTGCATATTATAAAACACTTACTGTCCATCCCCTTTTCCTCTGGGCACTCCAGCTTCTAATAAGGTCCTTGTGAGCTGATAAAGTATTTGGATGCTGATGCTTTAAAAACCTGCTTTCCTTTGCAAAAATAGTAGGAAATGGGGCAGATAGTAAATAAATCAGTACAACGTATTATCTACAGTGGGACAGCTGTTAATAACACTAGCAAACAGGGAAAGTGCTTTGGCGTTTATAAAAGTAAAATAAAGCTGGATGTTTCCCAAGCTCCAGAAAAGAAATTTGCTTCAACAACTCTGTGGTCTGGGAGATTCATCCAAGCTTAGCCTTTTATTTTATTCATAGCTTTGAGGCTGTTTTTCAGCTATGATGAATTTTTCTACAGCCAGCAAAAATCTCAGTACTGTTGCTTCCACGCCTTTGTTTTTTTTCTGGTGGTTTTTGTTTTTTGGTATTTTTTTAAATAAAAGAAGCTATATATAAAAGTAGTCTCATGATTTGAGGAATTTTCTCTGCCAAATTTTAGGTACTGTCTTGAAAATCATACTGGTTTTACCTTAAAGCTTAACCGAGAAAAAATGAGTTTGTGTGTGTTCAGTTTGAAAGCATTTATTCATATTAATAAGTATTCCAGGCCAGTGTTAGTGCAGCTGAAGCAATGCAGCTGAGCTTGTAGATTTTTTTCTCTGGTTATTCTGTATTTCTGTTTCTGTTTCCATGCACACCTCATGTGACACTTGTGAGGACAGGGAAGGTGCAGTTACTCAGTAGCTGCTGTGCTGGCTTTCTGGATCCTGGAAAATGGCAGAATGATTATTTTAATTCTTCATCCCCGATGTTTCCAATTCTGATGTCTCCTCCTGAGTCCAGTCTAGAAAATTAGCTGTAGTTACTGCAATGACAACTGATTGATTTCCATGAGCCTTTCCTCTGACACGTTCTCTTTCATCCACAGACACATTCTGAAGAGAGACCGTTCCAGTGTGAGGAATGCAAAGCCTTGTTCCGAACCCCCTTCTCTCTACAAAGACATCTGTTAATCCATAACAGTAAGTGCAAAGTCAGGGAGAAAAAACAGCTTCCTGGTTTCTCACACTGGGCTGCGAAAAACAAACCTGTGGCACCTTGCTCCAATATAGAACTTGCTGTGTTAAATTGGTACTAAGATTCAGCTCTGTACCCAGGGAGTTAAAAAATTCAGAGCCGAATTCAAACCTTGCCTTCAGAAGCACTTAAATGCAAATCTAAATACGCTGTAGAAAATCCAGCAATGATTTGGGGTCTGATGGCAAGAGATTTATTTCTGCATTAAGTGTGATAGTGTTACCGCCATTTTAAGAGAGGACAAATGGAAACAGATAAATTGGTGACTTGCTCAGCTTTTGTAGATAATCTGGTTTAGAGCTTCACACTGAGATTGTCTCTCCTGTGCCAGCCCAGGCTCATGTTTGCTGCTTCTGGCATAGAAGCAGAGCTGCTCAAGGAAATGCTGTGGCCATTTTCCCTCATGAGTAACTTTTCTTGGCGTTCTGTCCTTTTTTTTTTTTTTTTGGTTGACCGTGGTAAGATTTCTTTCTGGTGGAATTTTCTCCATCTTTAATTTTTGCAGAGCTCTTGATTGCTGTTCAACCCTTTGAACATCAGCAATTTAGATTTTTGAAAATACTCATGGTGTAAAATAAAATCCTCATAGCTCAGAAGACAGTACTTTGATTTGGGGAATATTCACACTGGCATAACTAAGAAAACCATGACTCCTTCCTTTCATAATCCTGCATAACAGTGTTTCTGTTAGATGAATTATTGGATTGGCATGTTTAGTTTGTTCTTTTACAATTAAATTTCAAAGCTTCTGTGATCTTTTAAAGCATTGTGTGTTGTAAATTTTTTTCCCAATGTTAAAAATTATGAGGGAAAAAGTTAAAAACCTGTTCAGTAATGTGTATTCTAATGAACAAGGACTTGCAGAATATCAAAAATGTGTAATTCACAGTATGCAGAATTGTAGGTTTTGCTGAAAGTCTCTCTAAAAACAAACACTTTGACTTTTTTTTCAAAGAGGATGACCTGTTTTTCACTTTGTTAGGTGAGAGGACCTTCAAGTGTGATCACTGTGATGCCACTTTCAAAAGGAAGGACACACTGAATGTTCATATTCAAGTTGTACACGATGGGCATAAGAAATACAAGTGTGACCTGTGTGACAAAGCTTTTGTGACACCCTCAGTCCTGAAGAGCCATAAGAAAGTGAGTAGAATCAACTGATCATTTCTTGTGTGCCCTTAAGGTTGTGATTCAATGTGGAATCCCCAGCTGCTTCTGCATTTCTGAATTTTCAGTAGAAAGCTTACCCTAAAATGCTCATTGCTGTAGTAGGGTTATTGGTAGCCAGCACAATCTACAGCAGGTGCTTATGTTTAAATTCAGTGTTCCAGTGTCAGGTGTGTTGCAGGATGGGACTTGCTGCACTGCTCTTAACATGCTCCTTTCCACCAATCTCTGCAATGGAATTGGGGTAAACTTTAGGAGGAAGCTTGCTCACTAGTTTGGCCTGAGGTAAGATTGATGTTACAGGGAAGAAATGCGAAGAAAATAAGTGAATCAAGAGCAAATCAGCTGAGAGAAGTCAGTTTAGGTATTGCCACCTGATTCAGATTGTGAGGATTTGTTTAAAACATCATGCATGTATTGCTTGCTATGTAGTTTGTGCTTCATGTATGTGGGTAAAATTGGAGTTGCTTTTACTTTGTGCTACTGTCAGACTAGGACTGGCTGTGTTTTTGAGCCTTGTAGTTGTGATCTAGTGCTCCCAGAAATCCCTTTGGTATTTGGATGTTTGGAATGAATTAATAGCTGTCTGTCTGGTATGTCCCAGTATTGCTGGTAGAGATACAAATGATTTCCAAATAACTGTATCGTAATCAAGAGAAGTTTAACATTCATATCTTTAATGTCGGGGAATGAGAACAGTGCAAGTCCATCCAGTATTGAAGTGAGATCTCATTTACTCTTGCTTCAGCTACAGCATAAAATGTACTGTGTGAGATAGGTATTTCATGATGTAATGAAAAATTTCATGTCATTTCGGTGTCTTTCATAAAAATAAGAATTAATTTCCCTATCTGAAGAGGGTCGTGGTAGCTCGAAATCGAAATAGTCGGCTGTACATATAGTTGAATGTGTTATCTTTGCTATCTCATTTAAATTAACACTCTTAAATGAAGTAATCAGAAATTCTCCACTAAAAGAACAGCCACAGTTATAAGGAAAAGAAATTCAATAGACTGATAAATCTTCAGTTCAGGATTGGGTGTTGGAAGTACAGTGTGAAAAATTATGGCGACCTTGTGTGTAATTGATTTCGGGGTGATCTTGCTGTTCACCACACAGGTTGGATGGGAGAGTTTGTGATTTTTTTTTTTTTTTTTCCATTTTGAAATAGTTCTCTTTATATCAGCAAGGCCTTCTAGCCCTAAAAGCTTGATTTCAAAAGACAAGCTCAGTGATTTAGTGCTGGTGATAGTTACAGTGTTCTTTCTGTGATCAATTCTCTAACACCTAGAGCTCATTAGAATCTTTACCTGGTGTGATGGTAAAATACATAATAGAGGTAATAGCAGTCGATGTCAATACAATTAAGTATTCCATATTTCACTTTTTTATTTATTGCTGAGCAGTCATTCTTGTCTTTCCCCACCCCATATAGACTCACACAGGAGAAAAAGAGAAGATTTGCCCATATTGTGGACAGAAGTTTGCAAGCAATGGAACACTGAGAGTTCATATTCGAAGCCATACAGGTATTTATTATAATGAACAGAGAGGACTTTCTAAATATGTTACAGTGTATGTCCAAAATATGTCCACAATTTATCTACCTACAAACAGGCAAGTTTACAGGTATGCCTAACACAGCATCTTTGTCAGACATTTTACCTGCTCAATGTGTAAAAGCTGTTGGCAGGTTTCATTTTGCAAGTTTACACTTTCATTCCCATAAGTGGCATCAGGCAGCTGACTGAGGTTTCTTTGTGATAATTTGTTTCCAACATAAAATGGTGTAGATTTGCCTTTGGCATCCGAGCATGAGTTGACAAATAGTCTTGCTATGACATTTTCTTCACTCTGCATAACAAAGTTTGGCTTGCAGGGAGATGGCAGTAATTTCTGTGTGCTGCTGATGTTACCCACCATTTTGCACGGAGCAGAAAACCTCGGTTTTTCAAGCTCATAGTGCAGATGGCTCTTGAGGAAATGCTCTGGAGATGTCCAAGTAAAAATGCTTTTCACACGTGTGCCACTGCCGGTTACATTTCAGCTCTCTCAAGCGGGCTTTCCTAAATGTAGGAGTTGGGCTGAGGTGAGTTTCCTGAAACCATGCACCAGGGACCTCTACCCTTGAGTACAGAGCCCTGCAAAGTTTGTAACCTCTATTATAGGAGACTGTGACATCTTGAACTTACTTGAAGCAGAAAGACACTGAAGATTTCTTGTACCTTTGTAAAGGAAATGCAAGGGGGGAAACTGCCTTGCCAGGAGATGATGCAGATTGGAATTACAGGAATATGGATTATGGAAACAATTTCTGAATGAATAATACTGCAGGAGGGAAACTTTCAAGGCCTCTTTTTTTACCTAAGAAGCTAGAAGCAGTCATTTTATAGTTACTAATTCAGGAAAAATGCCTTGCTAAATTAATTTATAATGACCTGTGATAAACTCTGATCCTTTCCTCTTCCAGTCTTGCTGCTATTGCAGTGTCAATTACATTTTTGGTTGTTTGCATCCCTCACTGTGAGAATTAACCAAAATGGGTTTTCATAGTTGTTTTTGTCACTCTGTTATGGTTCCTGGCCATTTCTTGATTATCTTGATGAAAAATGGGGGGGAAGTTGCTCCTAAGTTGTGACCTGTGGTTTAAAAATAATATTTTTAAGTTACATTGCAAAATGCCTTAGGTAAGGTTGAGTGAGTTGGATAGTTGGATTTATGTTGTAATACTGGAGAGATGATTTTATTTGGTGCTGTACCTGAAGGCTTCAGCCATGTTGTTCTTGGTCATAACACAAGCACACTGATCACAAGAGGAAATTGTTATCTAGTGTTCCGTGAGGCTGAGGAAACAGAGCTTTCTGAGGAATAGCTTGCATCATTCCCAAAGAACGTAAGCAGAGCTGATGAAGGAAATCCGTATCATCTGCAAACAAGGTAAAAAAAGGTTGAGCACTCTTAAGTTCCCTACAGTGTGAAAATCCTTGACAACTTTTCAGGCAATTTCTGAGCAGTAAGAAATTTTCAGTACATCAAATAGTGGAGCCACAAACTTACTTTAGTCAGAGATGAATATTTGGTTTCTAAATGTTGCAGTGACTAATACTTCATGTTATTGGTATCTGTTAAATTCTTTGGGTTTAAATTAATCATTTCAAAACTGTGCCATCCTTTTTTACTTCTGTCAGACTTCAAAGTATCACTTTTCATTGTGAGCTAGAAGTGAAACAAGCAGCCACTGTCTGTTTTCAGGAGATGATTCATCCTTCTGAGTAAGCCTTGAGGTGGGGCTAAGCTTTTGGTGCAACTAAGCAGTCCACAGTAAGTGTAAATATTGCAAAGACCTTCTTGTCGTAGTGGTTATAGATGACGAGGTTTGAGGTCTGTGTCCAGACATTTGCATCCCATTTTCCCTGTGTGGTGAGCTAGACTTTGTTTTACGAGCTACTTTATGTGAGAGGTTTTGTTCTATATTTACAAAATAAATTCAGGTAGAGGTTATTTTAAAGAGAGTTGTGTGTCAGTTTTTGTCCTCCTTGTATTTATGAAGTTGTTCTTTACAAAAGGTGAGGTTGTAGGGTACCTTTCTGGTTCTGCTTTGGGATTGTATTTTTGATATGCTTAACAATCCATATGCAAAACCAGCTCAGTGGGGTTTTGTCTTTTATTTAATATGCAGCATGTGCTCTTAAAATATTGTTACTCACAGACACGCATGCTTCCTGGATAAGCAATTTTCTTCCCTCTTCTGTCTTCAAATAAGACTCTGTAAATGAGCCCAAACAGTACTTGGCCTTTTGCAGCAACTGAGCTGGTTTGGGGTGAGTGAATGTGTCTGCATGTGCATGTATAGAGGGAAGGGGGGTGATGTTTGCCTCTGAACCTGGAGTGTTGCTCTGTAATTCATCATCTGGGTTTCAGCCTTGGCATGACAGAGACAGCGCTCTGCAGGTCAGCTGAAACACTAGAGCACATTCTCCCTCTCCTGTATCCTGTTGGTTTATGACTTCTTGGGGTCACAGGGAGCTGGGGTTAATTCAGCAAAAGAATCCTTTGACTGTGATATAAATTCCTTGGCTTGTTCATAAATTGTAAAAGAAATCCTATGGTCTGCTCCATGGGCTTGAAAACTAGGGGCCAGGAGGTTAATTGCTTCCCTGAAGTTTTAAGCAACTTCCAGTGTTAACAGTTTCTGGCTGCAGTTTGTGCAGCTTCTCAGTTGCCTTATGCATAGCTATTTAAATGTGTTAATTGCTCTGGGGTGTGTGTGTGGATCTGTGTGTGCCTGTGTGATCTGTGTATAAATACACACACATTTTATCTGTCTGCTGTTTATACTGTTGCTTTCCCAATTAGTTGTGTTCTAATCCCCTCCATCCTTGGGATGTAGCACATCAAGTTGTGCAAAAGTGAAAGTTGTTCTGAAGCAGTTTATATTTGCAGGTAAATTTCTTTCAGAGTTGGAAGAATTAAGGGGCTTACTGTAATTCTGTCCTTTCTATGCTGTCCTTTCCTTACTGTTACTTAGGGACGGATGAGGAACAACCAATGACTATAAATGTCTTCCAGAAAGTGCTTATACATGCAAATATAGGTTAAAATATAATCTTATTTTGCTCTTTGTCACAGTTAGTCCAAGTCCTGATAGTAAGCCGGTAAGATAACTGTAACTTTATATCTGTCCTAAATGTTCTCTGAACAGATCAATTTTTCAATTGTGTCGTTTGAAAGCCGTGACTTACTGTGTCATTCTTACATGTTGCGTGCTCTGCTAGGTGCAAAAAGCAGCTTTGTTTTGTAAGCATGAGTTGAGAAGGTTCTTTGCAAATTTACTTCCATATACATGAGTAAAAGATAATACCAAGAGATTGCATTTAAACAGCAAAAAGCATTTGGACCATAGACTTTTATATCCTTTGTGCCAACACAGTTAATCCCACCTTTTCAATTTCCATGAGTAAAAATGCTTTATAAGCTTTCAAAAACATACGACTTTGGGTGCTGATTGCCTTCTTGAAATGCCTCCTGCACTGAGAGCCTGATATTATGCACCTAACTTTGCCATTGGGGTCCCATTTCTACAACTTAACTAAGCTTTTGAGCATATTTACAGTCATTTTTAAGTCCCAACTATATAGAAGTCTAAGTTCAAGTTTTGCACTTCTAAGACAAAATTCCTGAACAAGCAAAATACTAATGGTGGAGTTACAATAATAAAAATGTTTGGTTTTTAACAGTAGTTCAGTTATCTCTGAACACAGAAGACTTCAAAGTAGTTGAAGGAAGTAACGAGTTCAAGTACAGTATAACTTTAATTTATTATGGTGTAAAATATGTCACCAAAGGTTTAAAAACTAAACAAGCAACTGTTCGTTCATGTACATAATAATGAACAGCCAGGATCCTCATGCCAGCAGATCTTCTGCTAAATTACCTTACAAGTAATTTATGTTTTCTTACATAGGAAACAAGATAAAAGGCAAGCTTGAAGGAACTTCCTCTCATATGCCAGTGAAGTATGTGAAGGAATGTATCTGTATCTAGTCAGTGAACAGCTTGCACATGTCTACAGATAGGTTCTTTCTATTCAATAACTTATAAATGATCCCTCTTTTATCTACCCAGTTTAAGAAGGAGCTTGCAGAAGGCCTCAAAGGTAAGGATTCTGCATTTCTAAACCTTTCAGTTTATACATCATTGTCCTGTTCGTCTCCAGACAACAGTTAAATCTTTAAAAATACCTGTGAAGTTTCATGCAGCTGTCAGCTTCTTGTTATGTGTACCCATGAGTGAGGAAATGTTCTTTTGAGGGGTAGATTGTTTGAATGAGACATCTGTAGATCAAATGAGTTATTGATTGATTAATGCATATTCTTTAAAAGACTCAGTTCCCCATTAGGTTCACTGAAGTAATAGATGTTACATTTTCCACTCAGAGAAATCAGATTGTTTAATTCCACTGATAGCTGCAAAGAATGGAACTGGTTTACTCTGTAAAGTTGTGTCTGTTTTTATTTATGACAAAAATCTTGGTATCACTGTAGACCTGATGAGAGTCTGTAAGTAAGTAATAATGGTAATCCGTGCTTTACTGCGTGGATGCAGATAGCTGCCTTATTTTGTAGAGTTTTTTACAAGTCCTTATGATTCATTTAGTGACAAATAGCCAATATCTCAATTACATCATAATTTTGATGGACTAGATGATGGAACAAACATTTTGTTGGTGTTAACTAGGAATAATCTGAATCTTTTAATAAACTCTAAACATTGCAGAAAACAAACCATCTCAGCTGTGAAAATGCACCTTCCAAACCTCAAAAATTAAAGCGTGGCTAAATACTTAGAAAAGGACAAGAAGTAGAAAAAAAAATTCAGGCCTTCTGGTTTTCCCTTATTTTGAAAAAATAGAATTTGAGGTTTTTTTCTTATTAATTATGTGACTATTTTTAGTGAATGGGAAATGCACGTAGTTGATTTACATGAAACTAATTCTAGTTCTCCCTGGTGCCTGGAAAATGGGTGTTGGAGGTTGGTTAGAAAGCATTCACAAATATGCAAACTTGGACTTATTCATCATCAGTGAGGAAGCAAACCACCTGAAAAAACAGAGGCTTTTAATCTCTTGTCTTCAGAGTCTGGCAGATTTGAATGTTGGTTAAAAGGAAGTAAGAAGTATCTCTAATTGCTCCATACCTGTGGACTGTTTCTCAGAGAACAGAACTGTTCTCAGAGCAGTCAGAGCTATCCCTTTCTTTATCTGGCCCACTATGAGTATAAAATTACCTGTGCTTTTGGTGTTTCTGGGTCTTGTCTCAGCTGATGTCCTCAAGTATTTTATCTTTCAGATCACAAAGTTACTTAGCTCTTGGCATGAGACAGCTGTTCCTGTGTGGGGACTTCTGTACCTTCTCAAGTGCTAAACTTTGAGTGTTTAGTGGCTGAAAAGGAGGCAGGCCAGAATTTTGCACAGGCCAGATCACTTTTTATTGTCTAGTCCGGATTAAGACTAGTCCAGATGTCAGAAAGAAAGCAGCTCGCTGCTGCAGTTGGCCAAGCTTCTTGATTACTCTTCCGTTCTTTTCCCTCCCTGGAATCCCTGGTCAAAATTACAGACATGCCTGAGAGATGCAGAGTATTAAATGCTTTTGATGATGCTACTCAGGATGTAGAAAATTGCCACCTCTACACGAGAGGAAGTTTATTGTTTTGAAGAGGTGTTTGTTTTCTCATGAGCCTACAACACTGTAGTGATGAAATTTACTGAATATTTTCTTGACTCGTGAAGTTTTACTCTTTACTCAGTGATTGGTTTTCTGGCATTTTCTAATTTAAGTTCTGTTGGAATCACTGAGTTCATTGAGTTCCTGTTTAATTTAATTTTGATTCCTAATGAAGTCCTTTTCAGGTGGGAGAAATTCAGGTCTGTGTATTTGAGGTTTATTTGTGTTTGTATGTACATATTTGCATAGTGCATTAACTGAATAATGTTCAGTTAAGGACACAAAGTTTTTAATTTAATGGGAACACTGTTTAAGGGCAAGAGCAGCTGAGGATTAATGTGTGAAGCTGTCAGGTGCCCTCTATGAGCAGTGTTCTACAGCAGATGTCACAGATTATAATTTTGTTACATCCGTTAACCTTTTGCCCATCCTTACTTGCTGTTGAATGCTGTCATCACCCCAGATTATCTCTGTCTAAAAAAGCCCTCTTGCAATTCCCATTCTGGGCTGCCCTGTGGATCATCTGGTAAGGAGTGTTAAATGTGTGATCCAGATGGCCTCCAAATTCCTCCCCAGGTGAACTGTGCTCATTCCACTGCAGTTGGGCGGTGGTGGAGGCTCCCTTCTAACCTCCTCCCCTACCCCAGTCTTGAGTTAGGACTTTAAAAAGGGTTGTAGTTTGCTGTAACTGTTCTGAAAGCTGATATTTTGAAATAATGCACATATATACATTTTTACAGAGCAACATAAAATTTTTATTTAAGAAACAATCTTCTAATCCTGGTAATAAGTAGTTCAGCATCTGAAAGGAACTATATTCAGAACGTGCTAAATGGTCTGAGGGACCACATTGCTGTGATTATATTTGTTCATTTTTTTTAAAGAAAACTGAAGAGAGGAGTTCCTTGAAGCTGCATATGCTGCACATGATCTGATGTTCAGTGTGGTCTGTCTTAGCTCTTTTTCTGATGTTCATGAGTGTTGACCAAAACCATTAATGCTGAATATTCCAGCTGACCGAGGACGGACGTATTGGTGTTTGTAAAACCCCCCCACCTAGATAATTTCACTGCATAATTCAAATTCTTCATTCCTTAACAGAGCAGTTGAGTTCCAATAAAGACAGCAAGCCAGGGAATTCCTGCATGAAGGCCAACATGAATACCTGAGAATTGTATTTAGGTGACTAAGCAAGCTGTAGGGGAATGGGGACAGTAAACAGGGCTGTGAATTTCACAAATGAACTAGAAATAATGCCTGTGTGTGGTTTGAAAGAGCAGTGAGACTGCTTCTTTGGTTTGCTGGGCTCTTCGGACACTTTAGTTGCAGTCTCTTCAGATTAGGACTATTTCTCTGTTGTATGTTTTGTCTCATTGGATGGGAATCTCTCACCTGTAAAGTACCTATTTGCCTAATCTTATTTGAGGTCATTGCTTTCAAGTAATCGCTAGCATTGGTGCTTATATCAGGTTTCCACCTAACTTGAGAAACAGCTTTTTTTTTGTGGCTCAGCCACAAATTCAGTGAATGCAGAATACAGTGTGAAAATAGCAGTGCATATGACCAGTTGGATTAACTGTCTCAAGGTCCTTATTAAACGTGTATCTGTAGCCACTGAAATCTTGAAATCTTCAAAAACGGATGTATGTATGGGTTTGCTTCTTAATTGTTTTGTATCTGAGTCTGGGAAATCTGTGTGCTAAACTCAGTGTAAATCCTGCCTTACAGCACCTGTGACTGCAAATGTCTCATAGGAAACTGTCCCATGTTAAACTGGAATGGAAGGATCTGGTATTTAACTTCTTATGCTACATTAAGGTGCACTAGGTATTGTGATCTCAAGCTAGAGATAGAGGGGAAAAAAAAAGATGTCAGTTCCGTCATGACATGGTTTCAGATCAAAATCCCGTATGTTTTTCAATCATGGATTGTTTTTCATAATCCTTGTATTAAGGTTAAATTTATTTTTATTATGTTAAAAGCTTTGGTTTTTTGTTCGTACAAAATCTGGAAGTAGAATGTCTAGACTTTGAATTATGCTAAATCCACTGCAATTTATCCCAGGATTATTTATTTGGGGTTATTTGTACAGAAGTGCCATTAATGTGTTGAGCAGTTCGTTCTGGGACAGCAGGGACATGACAGTCAGCTGTAACTCGGGGGTGAACATAACACTTGGTACATTTGACTTGCGTGAGTGTTCTGTTATTTTAATGAAAGCAACAGTTTTGTTTAGAAAGCAGGTTTTAAAAACACCCAAACATAAAAATATTTCTATGTTTTATATATATCTATATATGAAAATGTGTTTATGTAAAAATGCAGAGTGTAAATGCCGTAGTTTTTAATTGGCATTGACTTTGCCTAAGGTGCACCCCCTCTGAGTATGGTGTTACCACAAATTGAGACCATCTCAAAAATGTGCTTCTAGCAGCAAATCCAAGAAATTGTAGTTTATTGTAGGGGAAATCACTTTCTTTAACTTTGGTTCTTAGTAACTCCTTCTTGTGAAAACAAGAGAAATAGGGGTTCATGACTTGCAAGATACTTTGTTTGCTGGTCTTACTAATTTTTACTTTTAATCTCCTTGTTAGGGATCCATTCATTTTCTGATCAGAGGAGTTTTGCATCTGGAAATCTGCACAATTTCTTGTGCATAGGTTGACCTGAGGTTTATTACTTCAGTGTTTATTATTGGGTTTTGGTGGTCTTTGACTGGGGATGGATGTGAAAGCCCTGATGGATGATGTCACCTTCCCAGGAGCTTTTCTCACATGGCCTTGCTCTCCAGTTTGTCTCAGTGACAATTCTAAACTTTGTGGAAGCACAAACCCCTCTCCTTTGTGGACACTTGCAATATGAAATGTTGCACTTCAGCAAGCCTTCATGTGTGGGAGGAATATTTTTAGCGTTCATTCTTTCAAATCTCTCTTTTACTCTGTTGGCATCTTACTCCGTTTGCTTATCACAGGGTAAGAGAAAGTGAAACTGTTCCTGTTTATCATACGGGGCTTAGAGTGGGACAGACTCTGTAAGACTTTTCTTGGGGAACCTGCTTCCCAATAGTCTCCTTGAGGAATCTGGAATCATTCTGATGAGAAACTGACTGGTAGCGTGAATAATGTTTGCCTAGCCTGGCTCAGAAGCAAGGAAGGAAGTTAATTTTTACCAGAGATAGAGAAGGTAATATGTAGGGTTGTAATAATCTTGCCAGATCTGGTGTCCACAAGATCAGATATTTAATCTAAGTTAGTTACCTGGGCTCCTGAGACAGTAAATAGAAAAAATGATACATTGTCAGAGAGGAGTTTATTCACTTCTGAGACAGGTAGCAGAGGCCCTTTCCTGAGAGCAATTCATAAGAAATTTATACTGAGAAACTTGTTTGTTGCTAGTGCAGATGTATTTTAAGTGCCCCATTGTTAATTTCGTAAAATCCTAAAACCTTTTGAGGTAGAAGATAAGAAGATACACATTTAAAAGATGTGTATGCACAGGGACACTTGTATAAATTTTAAGCATGCAGCCTGCAAAGATTAGGTGAAAGAAAGTAACAAAAAATAAGAGCAACAGTAAAATTACTTAGGAATATCTTTTAAGTAGTTTTACTGGCAGTTATTGACACAAGTGCATGAGAAATTTATATAATTTAGGAAAACAAGATGGCTCCTAGTTTGAATGTCAAGTCAGAGCTGGCAGTCTGTGTTACATAGTAAACTTGATTTTTGGAACAGTGAAGGTTTTTTACAATGGACAGTCTGTACCAGCAGCTCGAAGCCTGACCTTTTCAGGTGTGACACATTGATGTAGAGTCATATTGTTGCCCTCTGCTGGCATCTGCTGAAAGCTCCTAAGGCCTTATTCATCAAGCACCATGGTGTCCATGGTTGGTTTCAGAGGGACACTGTTAATTTGTTTCAGACAAACTCAAACCCATCCTTTGAAGGCAAAAGTCTTTCTCTTTAAAGAGACTTGGGGGTGGGGGAGAGAGGGAGGAGGGTACAACTCCTACCCGTCATCGCTCATCTGCTTACAAACTGCTGAAAGCTTTAAATTCTACATTCAAAAGCCCCAAACATAAAAATGTCAGCTGAATTAATTAAATATTTGAGTACTGACAACTGTTGGAGTGTTTGAATTGCGGAGGCATGAATTAAAGGCATCGAGGGTCAGGAGAGGGAGGATCATATATCAAACTGCTCAGTGAAAACACAGCTCTAACACAGAGATTGTTGTCATCATCTTAAAAAAACCCCCCAAAACCCCAATTCACGCAGTTGTGCTTTCTGAGAGATGACAGAACACAAGAGAGAAAAATATTTGTGTTTCAGAAGTGCCTTGCTGCACTATCTTGTGCAGCTGTCATTCACTGAGTTATCTATACAGGAGTAAAAGACCGAAAAGAACAAAATAATCTGTCTACAAAATAGGGGAGGGTGTCCATCCTCTTCTTTAAATAATCATCTCACCTCAGGTGCCCTTGAATCTCTGCACACCGTGTGGATGTGGAGATTTCATGTCCAGCTGTGACTTAGTATCTTTGGGATATCATTTCGATAGTCTGGTTTGGTTTTTTTTAAAACTGTAAAATGTGGTTAATCTGACTTGCCTATTTTAGAAGATTGAGTATGAGTATTAGTAAGTGCTTGACATTTGGTCTGTGTTAAATCTATGCATGCAGAGGTAGATATAGATATATATATATACACACACACACCTTTGTGAGCAGAAAGCTGTGCATTGACTGTATAAAACAGGCTTTGCTTAACTTGTGACAAAACTTTATTTGGAAAGACACCTTCAGCATTATGGTTGTGTAGAACAAGATCCAACTTGTTAACAGAAAATTATCATCTGAATTTTTTGAACTGTGTTTTGTAAGGGAAACAACTTGATCTTTGAAAGCATTGTATACAGGAATGGGAGGCAGTAGACTCAGATTCCAGTGCATTGCCCGAAGGGTTAAAAATCAAAATGCATTTCTTCCAAATGGTGGTGCTCAGAAACTCTTTGCTGTTTGTTTCTTAACAGCTCACTATCCACATTACACTAATGTGAGTTTTGGAAAATCGATGCCAAATGACACCAGGGTAATGGAGCATTAAACAAATACCTTTCAGATATGCGATGCTGCAAGGGAGATACTAAGATTGTTCTGTTTCTATTTCAGTCATAAATTGTGACACAAATACTGCAGAAACTTTCGATTAACCAGCTTCTAACACAGATACAGCATAGTGGATTTTATATTCCATTGGGATTCTGACACCCCGAGGCCTCTAATAATGACCAGATGTGAAACAGAAAAAATATTTGGGAGCAGTTAATGCCTAACCATAAAAGTGACCATGTGTAAATCACTGTAGAACGTGGTTTGAGCAAGGGCATTAGGTGTTTTCTTTTTAGTTTTATTTTTCCCCCCAAGGCTGTCTGTGTGTGTTCATATATTGTAGCGCAAAATCAGTCAGCAAAGAGGAATATCTTGATGCAGCACTGCATCCTGCTCAGGCAGGATTATTTGTAATTTTTCTAAAGTTTAGACCTGTTCTGTGAACAGAGTGGGAAGATAAGGCCAGAGAAATGTAGTTCAGTTTGACAAAGAGCTGTGCTGCAAGGCCTTCATCCTCTGAGGGCGCATTTCTGGATTGTGATGCTTCTCTTGTTCTCAGGTGAGCGTCCTTACCAGTGTCCTTACTGTGACAAAGCTTTCAGCAAGAATGATGGCTTGAAGATGCACATTCGCACCCACACCAGGGTAAGTCCCACACAAGGATGAGTTTTTATGGTTGCTTGAGGATTGTCTGTGACTCGTGTGGTGAGAAGTAATTAATTGCTGTTTGTGTAGAGATTAGGCTCTGCCAACCAAGGTATTTTATACTTATCAAAATAAGAGGCAAAGATTCAAGTCATTAACTTATAAATTCTAATTAGGACTCCCTTACTGTCTATTTTGTCTGTGTTTGATTTCTTTTATGTTGAAATAATAGCTGTACTAACCTCTTCATTTAACCCGTGGTTATTTATAGATAAAAATTAATGTTGTTTACTGAGTAAACAGTTCTGTAAAGGCTTCACTGTTTTTAAAACTTCAGTATCCAGTGCTTTGATTCTTACTGTGCCTGTAAAATCCAGTCACTGTGAGCTTTTGTAGAGGCTGTACTTTACTAACTGATGACTACTCTTAAGCTGCAAAATTACTTTCTATAACTTTGATTTAACCGGGAGCTGTTACAGCTCACAGAGATGAGTGCAACCTTGAGGCCAAACCGCGAAAGTTCTGCATCTATTGGGAAACAGGAAGGGTGACATTTAACTCAGTATTCTCCATATGCAAATGGACTCACGGAATTGCTTTCTAAATAAGTAAAATTAAAAGGAAAACTGTTTGTTTAAATTTCTGCTGTTCTATGTGGGTCTCGAGCATATTAGCTATGAGGTCCTAAATAAAGTTTTAGCTTTTGTACCCCAAACTATACAAGTAATCAGTGGTTTGTGCAATGCTTCTTGGTAGTTCACTGGGAACAGGCTAGTCCCATGTTGTTAGTTGTTTCTCCTTTTTCTCCAGCTGTTAAATCATTTTAAGAAGTGCTATAAATTCTCTTCTCTTGTTACTGTCCCCTCTTACTGTGTTTGCACCAGGAGAAATTTCACGACCTATCTAAGTTCTGCATGACTGTGAGGGATAAACAAGCTCTGAAACAGTGCCAAATTTAATTTTTTTTCCTGATTTTTCGTACAGTTTGAGTAAAAACAAGAAAGCCCCCAGCCTCTGTAGAAGAAAAATAGAGGAAAAAATAATAATATTTTGCTTTTAGAGTCTACAGTGATTTACACCAAGTGTAAAGTGTCTTTCCTCTAAGCATTTTTTAGCTAATAGGAAAGGGAGGAGATGAGAAAACAAATTTTAAGGAGTGGATATTTCTTTTTGATATATGTAGAAGCTGTAATTAGACAGGCTTTGTGTTGCACTAAGAACATAATAAAATTTGTTTTAAAATGTCTCAGGAAATGCTGTACTGTACCATGTAGGCCAAGTATCACCTTAGAGTACAAAGAACTCACTTCACACCCAATGTGATGTAAGAGTTTCCATATACTTGAGATTTCTTGATCATCTACATCTGAAAGGTCACATTTCAGGTTTTTTTATGTGTGAAGGTGCTACGCAGACTGCTGACCATCCCCACAGCTATGCTATAGGATTAAAATATGCAGGCAAAACACGGTTTTTCAGACTTGAGGCTCGTTCACGTATGAATGGCAGTCCATGTTCATTTATCTCCATGTAAATATTCTTTTACTTGGAGGTAACAAGAATCAATACTGATAACATTTACATTACCAGTAATGTTAAAATTGAAGCCTGCTGCTATGATCTTGTATGTCCCAACTTTCCCTCTTCTCGCAGTTCACCTTATTTAATGTTTAAGTAGAACTGGACAACTGAAAAATCAAGGGAGGTCTTAGCAGGAGCAGGGAAAAAATGGGCTAGAATTATTAATAAAAACAATAGAAAACAAAATTTATTACCAACTTCCATGGATTTTCAAGCCTGAAGGAGGAATTCTGCTGGGTCTGTTCTGAACATTGTCCATGCAGTACTGTAGGATAATAAGCTGTGTTTTATTGTTCAGGTGAGTAAATATTAGTGCAGGTACAAGGGCATAAATATGCGTTTTAGCTGATGTGATTCAAATGTAAGTGCAAGAACAGAGTGGTGAAGGGAGTTGGAAAGAGGGGAAAAGGAAGAGGGGGAACAAAAATACTGAGAGGTAAATGGGGAAGACACCATTATTTACAAGAATTGTGTGCTTGGCAAGAATGTGAAGATTAAATACATCTTAGTAGTAGGTTGATGCTTGTCAGGAATGCAGAGTACAGGAACAAAACAAACCCCTTTCGACACAGAAGACAGCTGCTGAGCTGTTCAGGTGAGTCTTTCTTGAAGTGAGTGCTCGTGATCTGAATTCTGACTGAAGGAGATGTGTTCTAACTGCACTGTGTAAGAACTCCAGCTAGGAAGGAAACCTTTTCTGTGCAGAAAGAGTTTGAAACCCCTGAGCACAATGCTAATGCACTAGAACTTGTTCTGTGGTCCTTGGCTATTTAAACAAAGATGAAAGGAAAGATTAGGAAATAAAATTGCACTGTGTTTGCCAGAGGTTTGGGTCCTTTTGTCAGTTCTAGGAATAAGAAAAGCAGGAATTCACACTTGAAATGTCTCTTTTTGGTCATCCCATGTTTTGACTTTTCAAAACAGTGTAAGGTTATTGGCTCTTCCTTTTTTTACCCTTTCCTACACATTCATTTTATTTGAAATTTACTCTTGCATGCAAAATAATTATTCAAAGAATAAATAATGAGATGTATAAATACTGAAGGTATTTTTGTATCAGCTGAGCCTAGCAATGTGGAAATAAACACAATCATAGCACCCTCCTGCAAGGACTATTCTCATAAATATCTTGAAAAAAAGAATCTGGTCTTTTGGCCAGAAAGTTTGAGAAGTAGCTTAAAAGCAACACTGTGACATTCACCAAAGACAGCGGAGATTAAATCTCCATCTATTTTACCAGTGAGCTTAAATGCCAAACCTGATGCTGGGGATCAGGGAAGGCTGCTGGAAAAATCATTATAGAAAGTTGATTAAGGTCTGGCAGCTGCTAAAGTGAGCACAGCCTGGGTGGCCACAGGTGTCAGCTCCAGCTCCGGAGTAAACAGAGAAGGTAGGGCCAAACCCCTGCTGGCCAGGGCAGGGGGAGAAAACCCCCCCACCTGACTGTAAAATGTCACCTGAGTACTGATTTGTTTCTATGAAAGTAAATGTGTTTAGTTTATGGTTTGATGGGTTTGGGTTTTTTTTTTCCATAAGGAGAAATCTAACCTAGGAAAACATAAATGAGGAACTCATTGAAGTTGTTGATGAAATGCATTTACAGACCCTATCAGCTTGGAGGGAGCACATGCACGCTTCCAACCCTCACACTGCAGGGAACTTCAGCTCTTTCCGAAGGCTTTATTCAGTGCCTGACTTAACTTTACATCGTTTGAGCTTAAACATGTGGAAAAATTATTGTATGTTACAGCAATAGAGTTGGTAATGTTTGGAAATATGGCCATTGATAGGTGCCCAGAGTTATTGTCATGTTAAATTGATGTTTTCATTACTTCTGAGAATGGTGATTTTATTACGGTTGATTTCAGTGATGGAAAACAGAAAGAGTCGAAGCTATTTGAAAAAGGCTTTTTACCACTTGATTTAAATCTTTCATATTTACATATAACAGGTATATTTAATTTTTATAGCTTGTTTAAAAATCTAATTTCCAGTGGGTGGAAGCTGCCAGCCTGTGCTCAAATGGTACATTTCTGAGGTAATTTAAAAAGCAGAGAAATTTCAGTGTATCATTTTTGTTTCATGCATAAATGCCTACTATTTTAAAACACGTTAATATTTAAATACATTTAAAACCACAGTATGTGTGTAACTTAACCAACCTTGAGTTAATTTCGAGTTTTATTTATGAGTTTCATGAGAATAGGGATAAATCATGATAAGTACAGAAGTGAAGCAGTCTCTTGTAGAGGATCCTTCCCGTCAGTGTTTGAGCTCACTGGTGGGACAGTACAAAAAGAAGTCCTGAGTTAAACAGGCTTTCCAAGGCACTCATTTAGAACTTTCCACTGCCCCCTCTTTTTTAACCCAGAAGAATATTAAAATAATAGTAAATGAGAAATAGCGCAAGGACAATATTGACATAATTTCACTTCTCCTGTGTTTCCCAGGAAATATTTGGGCTTAAAGTTTGAGAAAGGGTCATGTGTTCTAGAAGCACCATAGAATGCTATTGTCCAAAAAGAAAAAAATTACTTTGTGTACTAAATACAGACTTCTGTGCACATGACAGTGAGTAATGAAATAATATGATGTGTTGATTGAATTTGGAGGGTTTTTTCCATATTGGATTTTGTCTATATTTCCCTGTTGGTGAGATAGGAGTGTGTTCCCCAACACCTGCCTGAGGATGATGACTTTGCCAGGGCTGTGGTTTCCTTGCCTCTGGAATCTGTGTTTGCACTCAGAATGTGGAAGGTTTTAATCCCACTGCACCTATATTTTCACACTTTTTTATGTAATGTTGACTGATGATCATCCCTTCCTCACAGAGTGAAAATGTACTTTTTCTGTATTGATACTGATATTTTCTAGGAGCAGGTGAACATCCACTGAATTTTCATTGTGGCTGATTAAATAAACCCTCCTTCACTAAATGTTAGGGGCAGAAATCAGCAGTTTGAAAAACCACAAAGAAACAAGAACTTTTCAGAGTATGAGGAGCAAACAGGCACGACTACCGTGGAAAATGAGAAGTTAATGATATGGTAAAGCCCAGCTAATTGCATATACTGGATCTTTTTAAGAAATGCACTTTTTTTTTTTCTGGCAGGCATTTCAGAAAAGATGCGTGCTTTTGTTTTAATTACAAATTTTATTGGAAAAAAGACAATGTTTTTAATACTCCTGAAACTGAATTAATTGAGACCTGTTCTAACAAAAACATTAGTCATTTCTAATAAAAGTCACATTTTTGTTTCAATCTGCCAAAATGATTTCACAGTTGTTTTAACAGCAAAGTTTCTTGGCCTGCTCTAATTGTTGGAAATATTTTTTTTAAAGGGATTTTACTTTTCAACAGAGGAAGCATGTACTTGTCAAGTGATTTTTAATTGAGGTTTAATATTATAAGTTTCAAATCCCTACCACTTCTGTAGAGTTGTAAATTCTCATCGCCCTTTGTCTGCCTGTGTCAATGTTATGTTAGTAATTTAAGTAGGTCTCTGTCTTTGGGTAGGCCACTTGTTGTAACTTGCAGAAACTTTGCAGTTACTAAGAGAGCATCTTGTTAGTTCTTGCACATTTTTCACACTTAGATACAAAACTGGACTCCATTAACTTGGGCTATCTGTGGTTTTAAGTGTAAGCAGATATCCTGCATTTGCAGATTGGCAAAGCTGTAGGATTTCCAGATTTCTCTTTGAGAGTAACGAGCTCCTGGTAGCTGCGAACATAACTGGTGTATTTTAATGTTATCTGGCTGCTCATGTTTGTTCATTCAAGACCACATTTTTCCATTTTCCTGATTTTTTTTTTTGTTTTCAAAACAGTCTTTTTATTAACCCTCTGTTCAGGTAATAATGTAAATACATGTAGCAGCAAACGATATTTACTAAGAGTAATACTGATATTTCCAAAATTTTCACATAAAAAGCAGTTTGAAAGCAGATAGTGTTACTGTATCTGTGTCTCATGAGTAGGCATTATGAAGCTACTCCTAAAGGAAACTTTTAATTTAGAATAATAATAAGAAAGAAGATATTTTAAAAAATTTCTTTTGTGTCCTGTAACATCACCATTATTCATGTCTGTCAATTTTCACATTCATGTCACAAGCATAAATGTTTACAAATAATACAAGACCTGATAAGCTTTTCCTTTTTTCTCTGAACTTCTCTCAAAATTCAGTTTTCGGTATATTGAAAATACAGATACTTCAAGTTGATAGTTGTGTTTTTAACTCCTGTTTTAATCTTGAACTATGATTTATTTGGTAATAATAGTGTTTAAATTACGTTTGTCTTGCTGTAGCCACGGAGCTCATGTAATAGTTCTAAATTCAGATTTAGACAGCAGGTTGGAGACACTCATACCAGTCATTCACGTTTCACCTGTGTAACCGATGTTACCAGGTTTACAGAAGCAACCACGTGCACAAGTGCTACGTTAGTGTACATAATGTATTTCTATTTCTTAAGGGACACACAGTCAACTGCAGCAGCAGCTAGCAGTTCAAATACTCTGCATTTAAGCGTTTCCATGTGCTGTGCTTGCAGGACACTCTGTGCACGCTTTCTGTCAAGCTGTTGAAGGTGGCATCAAATGGCCTTGAGATTTGTCATGTCCCGAGTGAGGTCTTTCTAATGCAAAGCACAACTTGCTTAGAATCTAAGGTGGGATTTGTGGTTCGGCCATCCACAGACATAGGAGTGTGTACTGCAGGCACTTTTTAATTTGACATTGTTGTTAAAATGGTGAATTTCTCTGTTTTAATGGTGAAACCCATCAGAGATGGGACCTAGTGTGCCAGGCTGCCACCTTCCAGAGTACCATTGGGCTCTGCTTGGCCTTTCCTTGTTCAGAGGCAGGAAGGTTGTAAATCCTGATCTACATATTTCTATTCATACCTGGCAGGCTTAAAACTGTGATATTAAATCACTGCAGTATCAGCCACATCCTGTCCCTCTTGCTCTCCCTGCTCCCTTCCTCATTTAGATCATCAATAAAAGAAAACACATGTAACGGTTCAGCTTGGCTGCCACCATAGCCATGGCCTGGCAGATGCTTCTTCAACAGAGGGCAGATTTATGGTACCAGTATTTGCTAACTCCTCTGAAGTCAGACTTGGATCATCTTCCCAGTGAGCTCCTGTTTTGTTGACAGTTAGCAGGTTTTTCCCTTTGCTTGATGTTTTAAATCTGTCCAGCTTTTTTCTCATCTCATCATTGGCACCTTTTGTCCTTTCGTGGTGGCTTTAACTTCTTCAGACCTGTTGCTGCGATTTTTATCTTTTTTTTTTCTCTGCTCACGTTTAAAGCAGCAATGGTTATGCCAAGCAAACATCATATTTTCCATGTTACAAGTGTTGCTTTCTCCAAGCATTGTGCAATGGAAATTTGACACGAGGGGGAGAAGGAGAGAGAAAAGGAAAAACACAGAATATTTTGTTTTGAAGAAATTGGTCTGTGAGGACATTGTCTTCTTCAAAACCAACAGAAGTCTTTTTCTCTGAAGATAAATTGGGGGCCAAGTTTTGCTCTGGACAGCACTACTGATTTTCCTGAAACAGACACAGATGTGAATGGAGGGCAGCTTCTCTCAGGGGAGAGGAGGCTGGTGTGAATCAGAGTCGTGTCTGCTGAAGTCACTGGAATATACAGATGGAAGGGATCTAAAATTAGATCAAAGACAGCTTTGGATGTGTTTCATGCACTACATATGTGAATCTCAATACAAATGCCAAGAGGATGGTTAGATACACCCTTTTTTGCCACAGAGAATAATACAAATAGCCAAACATAACCTGGGGGAAGATAATACAGCCCAGGTTTGTGACTCCAGCTTCCCAGAGTTTAAAATGGCTCTTTGTCCAAAATGGAATCCTGAAATCCATTTAGCACTGAAATGACTGACCTGGTCATTATCAAGTCAGCTCTTCAGATAGCTGAAGACCAAGATGATAAAAAGGGAGTGAGTACACCTGGTGCAGTTTGCAGTAGTGAATGCTTTCGTAGGTGTTTAAGATGTGCACATCGTATACTTCACTTTGCACTTTCTGGGGAACAGCCTCCACACAGAAAGGCTGCTTTTGGAGAACTCGCAGAAATGTGGTTTGTGTTAACCACAATGCAAAACCAATTAAGGGGGTGTTGCAGAAACCTGCTTTTCATATGGCTTATTCATACATTTCCCTTAAAAATGCAGACTCTACTCCATGAAGTCTTGAGTCAGGGCAGCACAGCTCCTGTGACACAAACTTTTTGGTCTATATGATGATAATTTTTTTTTTTCACTTATGGGTTCAGATCTTTTTTAGGTAATTTGTGATGTTTTCCTCTCTACTGAAGAATCATGGAAATGACACTGCCTTTTCTAGGAAACTTGATTGGAGGAGACTCCAAAATGAAACAACCCTGTTTTCACCCCCGCTGAGCTGTCTGGACCTGCAGAGAGCTGCCCTAAAGAGAGAGACTGGGACATACCCAGCACTAATTGATAGTGCACTGTATTAGATGTATGTGTAGTGCTGGTGAACCCTGGCAGGATTCAGCAATATATGGAGACCTGATGGTTCGCAGAGATTGAGAGTAGGAATTCAATACCCAGAGACCTTATTCTCTTTGTTGCTTTGATGCCTGAGTTGTTCCATCTCACTTATCCTTGGATCCCACATCCTCTCCCAAAATAACTTGATTACTACCTATTGTTTGTTAATTCACAGATCTAGCTTTTTTTTGCCTATTGGTTTATAGTCATTGCTTTCAATTCAATTTAGTAAAAAGTGTTTACTTTTCTTAAAACACCCTTCTTCAGAGCTTAAACAGTACAGAGTTAGAGGCAACAGAAAAAAGTAGGACAAGAGTGAAAGAAGTCTAGTTGATTCAAAACTGAGGGTGCCTCTAGAACATGAAAATTTTAATGAGGCCCTGTGCAGTGCCATAATGCTAATTCTTACATTTAATTGATTTATTTAATTGTTGATTTCTATACAGCTCTTTTGTAACTTTAGTGGAATCAAGGAGGAATTACACCTATGTAAATTTCTATATGAAGGAAGAACTTCAAAGAAAAAATCTTTGCATAAGTGGGTTTCCTTATGTATCTCTAATTATTTATTTGAGGTCAGTGAGATTGCGACTTTTCTAGCATCATGTGTTACAGTAGCTGCTAACCAATAGTTCTAATAAAAATACAGATGGCTTGGTTGCCATCTGCACTTCCTTTGAGATTCTGCAATGAATATGTGATTAACCTTCTGTCACCACTTTTCAAAATAAGTTTTTCTGCAACCACAAGTCTCCTTGTACCAGCTCTTCCTCCCTTCACCTCTTCCCCTGCTTGGAAACTTCCAAAGAAACCTGAAGTTTTTGTGGATAATCTTACTTGTCTGTATGCTTTAAGCATTTGTGGAGGATAAAAGAAAGTACATTGGAATTTTATGTTTCTGTACCTTTCACGTGACAAAAAGCAGACTCCCCAAATGGCTGGGTTTGAAAGACTGAAACAGATAATTAATTCATAAGTGGGTGCTGAAGTGGAAACTGTCAGGCCACAGCTTTCCCAGCTTTCACTTAATCATTTGAAAGTCGTTTTCTGTTGTTTTCACTGACTGTAATCCCTTGGAGAGAATATAAAACTTGCACCATCCAGCATGGAATTCTACTCCTTTAATGACCTGGGCTCTGTGTTGACTCACTTTCACTCACTGTTGTCATTCCATGCAGGAAAAGCCGTACCAGTGCTCGGAGTGTAACAAGGCTTTCAGTCAGAAGCGAGGCCTGGACGAGCACATGAGGACCCACACCGGGGAGAAGCCCTTCCAGTGTGATGTGAGTTCCTCTCCTCCTTTCCCTTTGTCTTCTCAACCTCAGTGCAGCAGCAGGGTTAAATTGCAGGGATATTGTGGCCTTGCACCTGTTGAATGTGGCATAGTTACGGTTCACATGGGCTTGCATTGCCCAAGGAATGAAAGGCCATTCAGGGAATTTTATGTAACCTCTTTGCTTGCCAAGAGCCTTGCACACCCCTTCATTTTATGCTTTTGGATCCCTTAAGAGTTATTTTCACCATTAATAATGCAGTTTGGATGTTACCATTTACAAATTTGTGCTGGTTGGGTTCCTGTATGAATTGTATGACAGGTTAATAGTTGGAGATTAGCTTGTGTAGGAAAAGGGATTTCATTTATTACATGGAATATGAATGCTTCTGATGTTGAATGACACAAATATGAATTCAGAATTGCCTGTGTCTAGTGAAATCTGGTCTGATATTTTCAACATCTGCTGACAGCCTCTTTTTGTTGCTCAGTGAGGAGATCTGGGATGCTGTGCACGCTCGCAGCACTGAAATGCAGCGTATCCTGTGACAGTTCATAGATCACTGTCGGGTACCTTTCATGCAGGCTACCCCCCTTGTATACAACATTTCTCAGCTTTTGGGAGGTAGGTGGGAAGGCCGGATGTGCAGAAACTGTTGGGGAATAATGTCTTTCACAACTATCAAATGCCAAAATTGTTGCTGAAGGATTTAAAGAAAGGCATCAGAATGGGTGTAGAATTAGTGTAGGTATGTTTTTTTTGTGATGCTGACTCTTCATGAAGCAGTCACAGGGAACTGCCAGCTCTCAGTTATATCCTGGATGGCTCAATGTGAGCAGCTGTAAATTCGCTCAGAAATTTATATACTTAGATGCAAAATTAGAATAACAGCTTGGCAGGAAAGTTTCAAGGGTCTCTTAACTGTTCTGGTTTTTAATGAATGATCTGGTGTCATTTCATTGAGAATAAAATATATTAATTTCATGAAAAAGTTCAGCTAAGATATTTTGCTGATGTCTACAAGTTAGGAGATTTGCTGTATTCTTTTGGGATAATTTCAGCCTGGCTCTGGATAGTACCTTGAGGATTTCTCTTATTCCAAATCATTGTCAATAACTTTTTCAGCTTTCAGATTGCTATACTGTTTATCAGCTCTTGGCCAGCTTGCAGTGTAAATGCAGTTTTTCCCACACTGTGGATCCAAGATTCACTGCTCTTGGATTCACAGTGTGCTTTTGCAGACTAACTTGGTATGGTGGTTCTATTTTATTCTTTTTCCTTGCTTTAATTAAAAATAGGAGCTTGTATGAAAGCATACTTCCCTGTTTCAGCTTGTCCTTCAGTTTTCCTCGTGAACTAAATAGAGCTGTACTTGCCCAAACCATAGCATTTCTAGCAACAGCTGTAATCTGTTTCTAGCCCTAGTCCTTCTCTGAGAGTTTTTGTGTGCCTTCAGTTACTGGAGATATTTTTTGTACTTTAAGTTTCTGCCTTTTTTCACCAAAATTGCTCTTCAGAAGGAGCCTTTTGCCGGCTGCACGCTGCAGAGACTGCTGACCTTTTGGGGTTTGGGTGTAACAGCAGTTGCCTCCACTGTTCATTCCTGCACTCCTCAGGCACCCAGGTGCCCACTGTGGTCTGTTGCTTAATGCACACTTGGAGAGGGTTAAAACTGATGTTTTCAGTCGTTGCTCTTTATTTCACCTGGGCTCCTGTTCTGCACGTGCTGGGGACACAGTAAATGTCACCTGCAGCAGACCATTCCTCCAGAGCTGTCTTGCACATTGCTTAAATCCAGATGTTTTAGTAGAAGTTACAGAGAAACCAGTTGTGGACAATTACAGAAAAATGTCCCTATGGGGGACATTTATTGTGGGCTACTCAGTACTAAATTTCCTTTTTGCACTCAAATATTTTCACCTACAATTTTTTTATTCTGCTCAAGATAGCTGTAGGTGCTCTCAATGTTATTTTTGTAATGACTTGAGTGATAATTTATGGCAACAACTTCAGAAGTTCTTATCTCTGGAGTACCACATACAAATTCTTTTAGTATTCTTTTAGTCTGTATTTTTGCTTTAAATAGATTTTTTTTTTTCCAGAATCAGAAATAAAAGTCATGTCTTCTCTTCCTGTCTCACTCTGCTCTCTCTCAGGCACATGGAACAGTCATTACAGTGCAGGATTGAGTTACATGTGAAACTAATCCTTGTACTCTGTTTGAGGAAGGTGCTACAGTTTATTTATGTGTCTATTCCTGTGTCTTATCAGTCAGAAAAAGCATTTTCAGACCTTAATGTCTCAAAGCTCTCACATCCCACGGATAATAGTGGAAATTGAACATTCCCATTTTAAGATGGCAATTCTAGTACATGTCATCTAGGAAAGTGAAAATAACTGAACTATGGAAATAGAAATGCAGTTTTTCATAGTAAATTAGATACCTGTCCTCTCCAGACCAGCCTGTTTATTACTGGAAGGCCAATTGAACTTTGGTTTCTGAGAGACAATAGATTATTTTTGGGGGCCAGAAAGGTCAAGTACTGCCTGTCCTGGTTTCTTTCCAGTACAGTATTTCCTTCCACTCTGCCTCTAGTTGACCTTACACTTACTTTCAAATGTCAGTCTTTTCCATCCTCCCTACTTGACCAAAACTTTGATCATTTTGAAGAGATTGATTAGAGCTCAAGTGTGCATTAGCAAGAGTGGTTGTAAATCCAGAAAATATCAGTCTTGCTTACAAAATTGATATACAAAGCAAAGTCTTAAAAAATAAAATCCCCAAATCCTTTCTGCGTAAGCACAGCACAGGATGTGCCGTATCTTTAATAATCCTGTGCAGTCCATGTTCTTTTTGAAGAAGGAAGGTAGCACAACATGCTAGAGCCTTGGAGGAACAGCAGGACACATTTCTATTAGTTATCGAGCAGTATAAATGAAAAAAAGTACTTTGAGGCTGTGTTATAGCTGCTTATTTTGGGAAATGAAGAGGTGTGTGTAAGATATACAGAACATACACGTATCTTGTATGTGTGTATATCCCTGATTGGCTTCCTGCCTCTCAAGAACCACGGAGTATTTACAAGTGTGTGACACTTCCAACACGCTGGGATTTGTGGCTGTGGTTAGATAAATGTTATGGGTTCCCTTTGTGTGCTCTGTGGAGGAGAAACAGAAACTGGTGTTTGGCAAAAGCAGTGCTGAGAGCTGAGCAGTGGGTGCTGTAATTGAGGTTCACTGTCAGTAACAAAAGGGGGGCTGTTGCTTGGGTCTCAAAGAGGTGATTATTCAGTGGGGGCAAAGCTGGAGAGCTGTGTGAAGGTCCTCAGCATTTTAAATAGATGTGAAGTCAAAAATGTTCTATTGCAAGAGCACCCATGGTGTGGGGAGAAATTATTTTGGGTACAAAACTTGCCTCTGGCCATTGCCATTTGATGGTCATTGTATGGTTTTGCCTTAATTGGCGTAAAGTACATGTGCTGGAGGTCAAGATGATCATCTTGGATAGTCAGTTCTCATTGTCATGGTTTCAAAAGGAATCAGTCATCATTCACCATTTGCAGTAGTTTGATGCCAGTATAGATTTAAAGCTTTGTTTTTCTGAAGAGGGATTGTCCTGGGTTCCTTGAGGTTTTTTTCTGCATGAAGGAGATGCTCTCTGGAATGAACATGGAATTTTAAGAGTGCAAGCCAATGGATGTTCATTCTTGTTGAATTATATGACTCTTGCCTATTTCATTTGTCAAATCAGCAGCTGCTTCCTTTACTTTTTTCCTTCACTTCCCTGTGAAATTCATGTTACAATATTGCCTTGCATGGTAGGTGAATGTGCCAGTATAACTGCACAGTTTCAGTTGAGTTGGTGTCTTGCCTTAACTTTTAATTCTAACTTTTCTTTGCTGAACTTGTTCTTAACCTTTCACATTTCTCATTTTAACTTCAGTACAGGGATTTTTATAAAGTGATGGCTTTAGCATGGCAGAGTCCCTCATGCCTTTGATGCCCGAAGAGGCCTCCTAAAAACAGAGACTAGACAGGAATAAGGGAATAAAGGTAGGTATTTATTTGAAGGGCCTTCAAAGGTACACCCTGGGGAGTCCAGAGGCTGCTGCCAAGATGGACCTCAAGTCATGAGTTCTTCACACTTTTATAAGTTTGGTCCATTTGCATATCAGGATCAATTCTCCAATTACAACCCCAGTTAATGATGTAATTTCCCCAAGCTCACCCCCCTTCTAAAGATGTTGGTTTACAGATTTTGGGCCTAGGACAGTCTGGGTGTCCTTGGAGAGCAGGCTTTGAGAGGCTTTGCTGTGTCTGACTGGCATAAGAGAACAGAAGTTAGCAGACTACAGCATACTGCAGAGTTACACACTAAGCACTACAGGATTTGAAAAATATGCAAGTTAAAACCTAAGGCATCACCTCTATCCATTTATTCAAGTAGCAGAATGAACTGGACTGCTTGGAGTACAGTGGGGGAAGGGAAGCAGCACACCAGATAATAAAGCAAAGGAATTGCACCTTCATTTGCCGGATGTCTTCCATTTTCTTGGGCAGGTAGAGAAAGGCTGGAACAGTGAGGTTTCCTTTATATTAATAATTAACCTTTCGTGCATGTATTCACGTGTTCTTGCATTCTTTCAGAACCTCTTTATTCTCATTCCTCCCTCCTTGTAACTGAGCAATTGGAGCTAATTGTTTTGGGACCTGGAGGTGTCATTCTGGAGGTCAGGAAGCAGGAAATATTTTGTTTGAACTGATGGATGCTCATGATATTTTGTCATAATTTTTGCTGCATCCCAGATACAGCAACAGTTTAAAAAAAAACCTGAAAAAACCACCACAGTGTCACCAGGACACCTCAAGGTGTTGGTATTTTGAAGATTGGGTCTTTTTTAGGCAGACAGAATCCTTGTGCCTATGGTACCACTGCTAATGCACAACACTGAAAGATACCAGTCAGAGAAAAATCTATCAGGTGCTCTTTGCAGGAGTTATTCTTCCAAAGACCAGCTCATTTATGAAGTAGTGCAGGTACGTGCGGCTGTGGCCTCAGTGATGTAACCTTAGGAGTGTTATACATGCTTGAAATTTCAATACCTCATTTGTCTTTGTCTTGTCCTTGCTGCCTCAGGTTTGCGATCTGTCCTTCAGCCTGAAGAAGATGCTGATCCGACACAAGCTGACTCACAACCCCAACCGCCCCATGGCCGAGTGCCAGCTTTGCCACAAGAAGTTTACAAGAAATGACTACCTCAAAGTGCACATGGAAAATGTCCATGGAGAAACTGACAGCTAAATACGGCCTCTGTGAGAAGAGTGCATCCAAAATGGTGCATTTGTACATGTACAGACTCCAGACTTTCCACCTGGCCAGTAAGCACAGTCAGGAGAAACAACTGTAAGGCCTTCACAGGTTATTTTTCCCACTTTTGTTGAAAATACGCTAGTAGGAAAAAAAAACCTCAAACACATTCACCTGATATAAAACAGCTTGAAAATAAGAAGTGGAAGATACAAGAACTTTGGAAAAATTGTATCCTCATTTAAAAAAAAAAGCTTTAAGCAAACTTCTCTTTGTTAATTACATCCTTAGAAACTTAGATATTAGTAGCAGTGCCTGGAAATCCTGGACACTTGCAACTGAACTCTTGGCTGTCTGCAATTGTATTTCTGTATCTAACCTACAAGGCTCCATTAAAATTATTTAATTTGAAACCACACAGAAAAATGTTCTATTGCTGACTGCTGTATCCAGCTAACTGACTGATTGTATCCAGGCTTGTTTTATTCATATCGCAATTCTGCATTTTGTTGTAACACAATTTTGTCTCATTTTATTTGCAGCTTTCTCATTACCGTATGAAACTCATTAACTTGAATTGGTTCTTGAGATGCCAAAATGTGTGGGTAGAGAACTGTGGAAATCTGTCAACGTTCAGTATTCCTGTATGAGATTGAGGAGGATTTATTTCTTCTGGTTACATGAAACAAGACTGAAGCGAAAATTTTGAGCAATTTAGTTTAAATGCTGTATTCATACTCGTCACTGTGGCTGGCAAGGCAAGTAGAAAGACATCTTAGAGAGTGGCTTGAGCAGCAGCTAGAGTTGTTAGGTTTACATGTATTCGATTTCCTGGTGAACAACTGGTTCCCACAGTGTTTCTTCCTGCTGAATCAGATGCCCTGGATTTCTTCATCCCACTCATCTGCTTTTTTCTTTTTTTTTCTTATTTCTGTTCATGAGCAGTGAGAAAAATGCTGCTTTAAAACCAAGTAAAAATCAAATTCTTCATGTTATCAGAGTGAGTTGTTTGCTGCCGAAGACTCTTCAAAAGAGTTCCCACGGGCCCTCTTGTACAACCAGACAACCAAGAAATCCTTATCTACAAGGACAGTAAAACTGTAACTTCAGAGAGTGATTGCATGTGGAATTCCTGAGTTATCAGCAGTTAATAATAAGGCTCTGGCATTAGCAAACTGTTCAGATTCATTTTGGACCTGTCAGTGTTTTGCACAGTGAACTGGGACATCTGTGTAGGAAGGGTTCCTGCAGATTTTGGAGAAGTGTAGTTATGAATAATTCTCTTGTTTGTGACAACCCCCTATGTGTCAAAGCATCCTAAGCCTTCATGCCCTATTTGCTTCCTGAGAGGTAGGTGAAACTTGGAGACTTTGCCAGTTCCATTCCATAAATCATTTGTTCATTTAAATCAAGTATATTCTATGTGTGTGAGAAAATGTGCTAGAGAATACTTCCTCTCCTTGTTTTTAGAGATTTTGTTACAATTTATCAGAACAGTTTATTTCTAGGTCCAGAAAACTTAAATTTACTGATAGTTATTATAAAAGTTAATATAATTTTTAGTGTTCAGTTAGCAAAAGCAACTAGTATCATATACTAAGTTCTGTGATGGTTTTTTAGCTGTATGTTCTTAATTATCTCCAAGGAGAATTAGGTTGGTGAATTTTTTGACATGCCTGGGGTGGGTGACTTTGTTGTTGTTTGCCTTTTTGACATCTGAAATCAGGAGTTTAGTCATAGGAGAGAGCCAAGATTACAATTCTTTGTTTTTCAGCCTTCTGTATTTTTCCTTCTTTCGTTTGGTCAGTACAAACTCAGGCACAAAGAACAGCAGAAGGAAAACAAAACGCTAAAACAACCCCAACAAAAACCAAACACACAAACCAAAAGTGAAGGTTTTCTAAGGACATTTTGAGGGACAAGTCTGTTAAAATACAAAGAAGAAAATCCTTTTGTGGAGAAAAAGAGGATAATTTAACATGTTTACATGTTTTGCATAGGATTTTTGCCAGAAATCAAGGTGCTACATGTTTAGGGTTAATATCTGCTTTTGAGGAGAATACCTAGTTGTGCAAGTCAATAACTAGAGAGGAGAATGTCCTTTTTGTTAAATTATTTCTGGGTAAACTACAACATATAAAGATTAATCATACTGTATTTAATCAGTAGCAGCAGTTAAGCAGCTGAAGCTTTGATCTTGTTAGTGGTGTCAACAGAACAAGGGATTGACAGGATCAATGTGGGAATTCAGACCTTCCTGGGAAACACAAGAAGTAGATGCGAGAGGTTGGAGCCCAGCTTCAGGTGAGCATCTGTTCCATCTTGTCCTCCAGGAACTTTCCCTTTGGGCTAAAGTGGCTGCAGAGCTGAGCTCCTACAGAGCCAGCACCTGGCTTGGCAGCTCCAGGTGTTTCCATGGCAAGAGCTGCCCTGTTCTTTCCATGGGGGCCTGAATTTTTCCCAGTCAGGGGTAATATGTTTCACATTACTGGATTCATGAACTGTGTAATTGATTTTATATGCAAGGCAGACTTACCAGTATGCTACATATTTTTATTTGATCATGGCTTTCTTAAAGAAAAAAAAAAAGGCACAAACCAAAACAACAGAAAGAAAAAAAGCAAACCAGCAAACCCTTCTTGGAGTAAAAATTTCCATTGATAGTGTCCCACTTGATATTACCTGGAAAAAATAGAGAATGTTCCCTTCACCTGATTTTGAGAAGTCATAAATTGAAACCTGTTGCTCTAAAGGTAATTGTAAATTTTTTTGTGTTGTGTTTGTATGTTTGTTCGTTAATCATAATTTATTGAAATACTGGCTTTTCCATAGTAAGTTGTGCCTTGCAGAATAACATGAAAGTCTAGAGATATTCCCAAAATAATGTGTAGCCACTGCAGTGTTAAAAGGTTGTGATTTTTTTCCCCATGTTCTATAATTTTCTGCAGATATCATCCCATTATTTCTCCTGATTTTTCCATTACAGTTGTCCCCTCGTGGAGAGAACTCCATCTCTGATGTTAGGAACAGCAGCACTCTCACTAGTTCCTTTTGCTTTTCATTCTGATCAGCTGTGTGACCTAAAGGTGATACAAATCATTAAGATGATAAATATCTTTTCGTTTTCAATGGTAGAATTCTGGTTTGTGTGTGTGACTGTGAAGGATTTAATGCATTCTTTTAATTTAAACTATCAAGTCCTAAGAAGAAATCAGATAAAGGAGGGAATAGTGTAAGTTAATGTGTGCTGGGCGTTTTATATTGGTTTTGATTGCACTCTTTAATGCTCTGCATTTATGTCAGTAAGTACCAGAGCTGTTATTCTTCAAAGACCTTTGACTACACATTTTAATTTTTCAATGTGGAAGATAAAGCATAACAGTTGCTCTGAAGCATCACTTCGAGTGGAGGAGCTTAGTGTGCTGCTGGCAGTGTGTGATCAGGGTACAGTAAAATGTTTTCAGTTCAGTTACATACTCATGGGGAAGTATTGGGATTCTTTTCACAGTGAGATTTGAAATCTGTTTATTTATCTGTTTATATTATCTGTTTATTATCTGTTTTTTAGGCAGGTGTGAGCTCAGAATACAATAGCGGTTACAGCTATAAAGCTGTGTTCTTGCACACACATGAATTCTGGCAGCTGATTTTTGTCTCCTATACGTTCTGTGGCACATCAAGAAAATGGAGGAAATTTAAGTAATTTAAGTCACAGCTGAAAAGTTGTTGCTGATAAAGTTTCCTTGACCTGGAAAATTATTCACTGAACATTTCAACCTGGGATAGCCAGTCTTTTAGTTAATAGTTATTGCCTATTTAGTCTATTTTATCTCCTGTCCCCTTCTCTTTGTAAGCTGTTACTGACTCTGTGCTATGCTGTGAGCAGGGGCAGACAGTGAACTGCCAAAGCTCAGTGTTTGCAAAGCATTTGCTGCTCACTTTCCCTGAGCCCTGTTTGTTATGCTCAAGTACCATGTCTTGGAGTTTGCTAACATCAGCTGCCTCTCACGTTACAGCAGCAGTGGGATCAGAGCTGGGCATGATATCCAAGCTGTCATCACCCTCCAGTGCTGAGGGAAACGAGGGGGAAACACCCGCCCGTGTCACAAGTGCAGGAGAGACTTGATGGTCCATTTGTCTCCATGGACTCCAGCTGAGGTAGGCAGGAAAATATTCCTGGATCTCCATCACTGCGCGTATCCTGGGCCTGGCCACCTCAGAAAAATCTGGATAGTAAGATGGAGAAAGGAAAACAAAGCCACTTAGTGTTTGACTCCTGGAGTTACTGTGTAAAACCATGAGGTCTTTCCAACCACTAATCCAAGGACACTTGGGCTTAGGCATTATTACTCAATTTAAGAAAGAGGAAAGTATTAAGAGTTGCCACCTAGGTTTTTGAAATGGCGTGATCCCACAGGGCTTTCACAAAAAGGAATGCATGCATATGCATAAACTGTGATATAGGTCAGATCTATGAAAGTCAGGCTAGAATGGAAAGGTTAGATCACAGTTTCATCAGGCTCTGAAGCCTGAGGCAGTGTGTGCTCCTGGAAATCAGTAGAGTCTAACTAAATTTTGGAATTTGATTCCATTGTCTAGGTTTTCACTAGCAGGATGTCCTGCTAAGCAGGAGCTTGGTTCTGTGCAAATACAACCAGAAAATGTCCCAGTTTAAATTTGATATGTCTGTTGTTCAAAAAAAATTTAGAGCAACAGTGAGACAAAACTGTAACCTTTTATGATTAAGTAATATTGGTTGTATATAAATTTCCCATAAGACATCTCGCATCACAAACAGATATGATCAGCTGTACTTCAAATATCATTGATTATGTGTTCATACCTTTAGCTGTAAAACCCCTGAAGTAATGGAAGTGTCTTTGGGCATGTTTGTACAGCAGCAGCATCAGGCAGATGTAGCATGTAGTGAACTGGGAATAACTGGTTGTCAGTTTGCTCATTCCATTTGCTGCATGGTGAAGCAGGATGTTCTTGGCTGAACAATAATTGAAGAGAGTTTGTTTTCATTTCTGTTTTTCTTTGAGAAGGGCATTCAGCAAAAAGGAACCAATAATAAAAGTTGTTTTGGGTTTGTAGTTTCAGGGGTTTTGTTGGTTATCCTTCTACAGGGAAAAGACTGTAAGCCCTTAAATCCACAAGTTCATTTCCAGTTTACCAGCTGTTCAAACAAAACTGGGAGGAAGTTGCTACAACAGGTAACATTGCTGCTGGGGTAGAGACCTCCACTGCAGCATTAGCCAGGTTAACTCTTTGGTACTAATACTGGGATCATTCTCGGTGTCATGCCTCAGACTTTAAAATATTCTTTAACAACCTTGAACTGCCAAATTCAAGGTAGATCATAAATCCACTTTTCAAGACAAGAAGCACCAAAGTTGTTTCACAAAATGACATCTTGTTCTAAATGTTTTAAAGCATTCAAGTCCTTTTGTCTGGCATATTCTGACTTTTTAACATAGGTCAGTTATACTGTGATAAAGCTCAGAAGGTTTGGTCTCTATATTAGCGTCTACATCTGTATGCAATTTGTTCAGTCTCATAGTAGGTAAAGTGGGGATTGAATCTGCTGGGGTGAAATAATAAAAGCCCTTTGGTCATGGAAGAAAAAAATTTGTGATTACAGATCTCACTTTGTTTTTTTCCTTTATCACTTAGAACAAAATTATTAAAAACTTAGAATAATAAAACCATGGTTGAAAATAGATGGTGAGTCATATTCAGTCTAGAAAATGCAGGAGGAGGATGAATTATTAAATTAGGATTACACTAATCTTTACAAGATGCACACTTTTTCTGTGTCTATTGGAGTTTGCTGTTTCTAACCAAGGCAGGTTGCTTCCTTTCCTTCTGGTATTAAACACAGAGTTTAGCTGATAACTCAGTCTTGCCAGGTGACACTGACTGCTTATGCAGAGGGCATTTTCTACTGTTTGGCTTTTGCAGAAGGAGAAGGTGGTTGTATTACTGGATTATTCTGGGCAGAGGGTGCCAGGGCCTGAGCTTTCCTGTCCATCCTTGCAACTTGAACAGCCTTGAGCCATGTAAAGACACCTTCTTAAAATCTCTTAAATCTCTTGCTGTGTTTTTGTTTTCTAAACTTGCTCTGTATGTCTGAGAGAAAATCCTGCAGTTTTGAGTAACCTGACCCCAAAGTCTTTCTCAAATGAGTGCAGTGGAAAGTTTCTTCTGCAGTGAGGGGCTGTTGTTGGTAAGCCAAGCAGGTGAGGTTATCCCGTTCTAAACTATTTCCTCAGCCATGTCAAGAATACTTGTGTGGGATGACAGGGCTGGGCTTAGCTCTTCAGTATAGAAAAAGACTCTGAGATCAGTTCTGTTGGAGCTGCAAATGAGGCCAGGTGTACTAAACCTGCAAACCAAAGCTGCTGTAAATTCTTCTGCCCACGCCTCTACAGTGCAGCAAGGATGGCTGCAAGCAGTGATTCTTCTCCTTGCTTTGATACTTTTCATCAGCCTAGCAATTACAGTAAGGTTTGAATGTGGCCTTAGAATTTAATGAGAATTGGTGTAGAAAACAGCTGTGAAATCAATGATTTGAACTTTGTTTGTTTTTGTTTGTTTTCCCTGTTCTAAACATCGCTCTGTAGAAAGCCACCACAAAACTGGATGTCACTCAGCTCATCACTGGAGGGGTGGCAAAGGGGTTAAAAGTTAGCTGTTCTCAGTCAGAGAGATAAACTACTGATTGGTATGCGAGTTAAATGATTTCTTTTTAAACTTAATAGCCCATCAGAAGTAAAAGAAAAAAAAAGGGGTTTTGGTGGTATAAATTAGTGCATTTGCTTTGTACCAGAATGGTACCTTCCTGCTGTATATTTCAGTGGCACTATGAATTATTTACCCTTTCAGCTGCAATTGTCTAATTTATCTTTTTTAAAATTGATAAGTCTTACAAAGAATCATCCTACTTAGATTTCAGGCTAACAGCTACCAGCCGTGTGATTGCTCAGTGTGGATGGTGAACAAGGTTATATTTTCTGAGTTGTATTAAATGTTACAAGGCAAGATTTTTCCAGAAACAGAAAATTAGTAGTCATTTTTGGAGCCCTTAGTTAGTTGTGATTATAAATTGTTACTCTTGAGCATAGTACTGATCATGTGTCAAGTTATTAGTCAGGTGAATAAATTTATTAAACCTAAGGAAGCCTAACGTGTATGTTCCCTAGCAGACTTATTTCATAATTGCTGGTGGCTTCCCTTGTGAATATAAAAGCCCAGTCAGTAGCCAATTCTGTAATTACAAATTTCCTGCTATTAGCTGTGCTGTTTCCTACATTAGAGTCTGGCAAGGTCTGCTCAGGATATGGGCTACTGTCATGTTGTCTGTGCTAGCCACAGTTCAGCTCTCTGTCATAGAGCATAAACACTTAAATGTTTTGCTTCAAAAGGTATTTTCAGAAATACAAAAACAACTTCTGAATGTGCTTACTCTGAAAGAATCTGGAGCTGCATATTTGCTGTGCACTCAGAGTGGCTGTGGCATTTGCCTTTGCTTTTTCTGAAAGCAGATCCTGGCCGGATAAACTGCTTTCACCATCGCTTTTTCTGCTTGGTGTTCCTCATGCCATGTTTTGAGAAGACCCAGACATAAAGAACAATATTTTTGTGAAACCAAGCAAAATAGATCGCAGATGAATCCTTGGGTGTGTGTTTCACTTCAGACTTACCTTAGGTGAATCCACAGCTGCTGTAGATTTTGGCAGTACATCATCTGAGAAAATGAAAAATGTTTTCTTGTTCTCATCTTGTACTTGCTTGACTTTGCTTTGGGAAGTTGATTTATACTCGTGTAAGAAGAAGAAATTATTACAGTAAATACACGTGCCAGAGTGTGGTTATGGAGTTCTCTGTTTACAGTAGGCACAAGAAGTATATTTAAGTTTAAAAGTTTACATATGTAGCATGCATGCACATACACAGATCAAAACATGTACACAGTAGGGAAGAGTTGCTATGAATGTGAGTTAAGTTTTTAATAATGACTGAACAAGGCAAATCATTGGTCATTGTAATTACCTGTGGAACCAAAGCCAGTTTCAGGACAGATGAATTGCCTGAACCTGGTTAATAGGATTCATATTTTCACCATATGGCAAGGTTATGTTTCTAAGTAAAGGCAATCAGGAGTCTAAATGCATTATGAATCAAATTCCCCCTATCAAATGGTCAAATTCTTCTTAAACCACAGAACGAAGACAAACCCAACCACACATATTTCAGAACACCACGCAATGTTTTGAGGCTTCTTTTGATCTGTGTTTATGTGTGTCTTCAGTTCACCTTGTGTCTTCAGTTTACCTCTGTGTCTGCCCTCTTGTGGATTTTAAATGCATTAAATACTGTCAATTTATATTATCCAGATTTTAAGACTACAGATCTTTGTGATGATCTGGTGACAGATCTGATTTGCATTATCTAGAACAGAAAGGGGCATATCTAGGATTCTTCTGCACTTCTTCTGAATGCTTTACTTGACTAAAAGAATTGTTCTGCCTACCTTCTAGTTTGGGAAGTTCTTTGTTCTGTTTTTAAACCATGTTTATCAAGCATTTGTTTTCATTTCTCACCCCCTACTGTCATGCAATTGCTCTTCAGATCTGACCGTCTCAGAGAACCATCAATTGAAAGATAATGACAAGGCGTATGAAATACCACTGATCTATTCAAAGCTTTGGGAACTTTTCCTGAGGTCATAAGGTAGGCAGATCAGAGCCTTCCACAACATAACACTTTGTCAAAGCCACCTGTAATTTCTATCTAAAATATTGCTGTGTGTGCAGTACTAGTAAATTGCTTTAAAGCCAGAGGCCAGGGATCACTCCTGTTCTGAATGCATCCAGGAGGATTAGTGTATGTGAGCCTGCAAGGCAGAATATAGTAAATAATGCATAATGTTGTTAATGGTTTTAAGCCAATGCAGCCTTGAATTTTGCTACAGAAATAGGAGGAAGATGTGTGTGGTGTTTATGGTGTGCAGCAGAGAAACTCAGCTAATGTAAAATGAATGACCTATGAGGCAGTATCATTGTGTCAACACAAAACGTTTTAGAGAGCCTCTGAGATTATATCTTATAAAAGATAACAGTCAAAGGACAAGACAGGAGAAATGTATACTATGAGGCTAAAGTCAGGAATTGAAAAATAAGTGTGAAAAGTGAATTCTTGAGCAGAAATTGGAAATAGTTGCTGGTTTTCTCTCACTGTCCAAGGTGCTGATGGCACCTGAGAGACAGAGACAAGCTCTGCACTGCAAAAGTGGGGACCTGCCCTCTGGAACCAGTAAATCCCAGATCAAGGACAGATCTCTGAGGCAGGTTTTGTTCTGTCCTGCACAGCAGCATGGGATGAGGAGCTGTCAGAGCCTGTCCTACTGACAGTGCTGATACTGTGATAACCACAATGGAGTCATGGTTAGAGCCATCAGAGAAGCACGGTCAGCTGCGTTTTGGCATGAATGTTCCCCTATATTAACAGTATTCCTCTGTGCTTACATTTGAATACTTTGCATGATGTTCCAGAATTTTTTTTTCCATTCAGTTTTAAGAAAGTAGTAAAAATATTCAAAGGCTATGAAAATTCATTTCTGAGTGGTTAGTGATCTTTAATGTGTCATGTTGCTACCTCATGTAGACTTGGTTCCTAATCTCTGTAATTTTATTGGTTTTTCTGTGTTGATTTTGATGTTGCAGTATTGTCGCAGAGGTCACTTTGGTGGAGGTGGAGTGAAACAACAGATAGAAACTGAGAGAGATAAAGGCATTGAAATAAATTCATGCTATTTCTTTGGCAGAGATCACACAGACCACAACTTCTGGACCCAGGAAGATGTTCTTACCGTGTTGTGACAGGTGTTGAAATAAAATTTGGGTACTTGTGTTTGATACTATTATTACTTGGCGTTATTGACCATTTACATCTCTGGATGCAAAGCAGGGATTATGGAAGGGCAAGCCCAATTCTTGTTTTAATATAATGGTGTTCATCACAGAATCCTCTGAAATGGATTTTGTGGTTCTGAGGAGATGGGTTCTAAAAGCAGATGGATTTTCGAGGCCGAACATGAAGCTCTGAGAAAGGTGACAGCACAGAATGCAGACAAAAGGAATCCTGGTGGCTATCAAGGATAGAATGGAAATTACATCTGTTTAATTGCTGCTTTTTTAAAACGCATTCATCCCTGCACATGAAGATGATTACAGCAATGTTAAATGGTATTTTGATAATGAATCCTTTATTATAGTTATGACCGTAAGTTTGTGTGTTACCCAATACCATCCTGCTGTTCTGTGCTCTAGGAGGTGTATGGAATTATTTATTTCCTACCTAGCACATACATGTGTGTATGTGTTTGCTAAGACTCCAAGGAAACATTTAAATGCATGTTGGACTTCTGTGAAAGTCTATAGAGTGCACATGTTTTGTAGAAAATAAGGCAGAGACATTCAAATGCTTTGCTAAATAGGAAAGTAAGGATGTGAGAAATTTAAGGCTGCTTTCGATGTCCTTGCTAAGTAACAACTTACTTTGTAAATATCTTGGGGTTTTTTGTGAAGTGCTACTTATTCTGCATTAGTGATAAAAACTTTTCCACATATTTTAATACTGACAAATTCCCTTATTCTGCCAACATGACATTCTCATTTTGCTGAAGAAAGCGTGGCCTGTTGCTCTTTTTTGCATCTCAGCTTTCAGTTCTACTAAATCTTTCAGTCACTTCTCTTTACATCTCTATTTTCAGCACATTTAGGTAATCTGTAGGGTTTTAAGTTGTTTTAGCTTGGGTCCATTGTGAGACATTAATACAGCCTTGACAAGGTCCATGGTGTGGAACGTTTTGGTCTCTAACACCGGTAAGAACAGATGGGGGAGCAGAGCCGTGTCTGACGTAAGGCATGCAAAAATGTGCATCTCGCCAATTAATCACCGCACACTGCTGACAAATAAGTGACAGTAATTGATGCAGCCCTTTGAGAGACAATCTGGAACTACTGCAGCCTGGGAAAGCTCATTCATTTCTTTTCCTTTCCTGAGTTAGTGGTGAATAACTGCCCTTCTTTAATTGCTGCCCGGCGTTGCTTTATAGGGTGACAGTGTCAGTGACAAGCCAGGAAGTCAGAGTCTAGTTGGAGCATTATCTGACTAAGTCTTGTCTGCACTCTGCTTCTGCAACTATTGATGTTTTCTTTTCAGTTTACTGGCTGCCAAAAGGCTTATGCTCATATACCTAAAGTTCATTTGAGTCCTTAAAAGTGTTCCGTTAGGTTTTCTGCTTGACAGTCTAATTATCAAAACGTTTTCATTATTTATTTATTGACACTCCTAGGCTGGAGTGTCAGGATTTCTAAGATGCCCAGTAGATTCCAGCAATAAAATCTGTGCACTCTGACTAGATCTGGTTTGCACTCCGTGCTTTGTTTTAGGTGAATTTATCTGACTCAGAGTAAAGCCAGAAGGTCTTAGGGCTGTAAGAAAATGTGTAACTGTTTTAACAGGCAGTGTGCCAGACCAAGGCAACATATATTCAAACCACTGTCTGCTGCTAAGGCCCTGCTTGCAGAGTATTCCTTTTCTTGACAGCAGGGCAGGAAGTCCAGGCTCAGTCTAGAATACCAGAACAAAGAGAGATTTCTGCTGAATTTTCTCTCCAGTAGGCAGTGGCTGCTTCCATCACATTGAGCAACCTTTTCTTCTGGAGCAGCAATTGCTTGCCTTGGTTATTACTGGAGTGAGGCCAAAATATTTCACTTTGATGCAATAATATTGTTACAGCAAAAAGAGCTGCTGAGCAAAACCTGCTAGGACTGTCATATTTGTGGGTAGGGCCACCTCCCACCCAGTCATGATTTAGATTGCCGCCGTTTTCTTGTAATTACTGGGCTGGCTAAGATAGTATTCACATCCCTGTTACTTCTGAATACATCTTCTGACTGTTTCCTTGTCTTGATTTCTCACCTCTCCACTGCTGCAGAAGAACAGGTGTCCCCATCTGAGAAAAGGAGGAGATAAATTGCTCCCACTTTCTGGACCTGGGAACTGGAGCACAAGGCAGTTAATTGCCCTATTTGCCAATAATCCAAACATTTGCATCTTGCATTGAGTGGAACGAGAGCTGCAGAAATTTAGGGCCTCTGTGAACCAAGCTGGTTACATCTGATTTGCCCGAACCTCTGTAGTGATTCAGTGGCAGGACAGAATGGATATCTAAGTGTAGAAGTGAGGAGGGCAGAAGAGAAGAGCCGCTAGTGGATCATGTGTTTCCTTTCACTAGAATCCCTTGCAGTGGCTCTGGCAATTTAGAGCTTCTAGCCAAGAACTGCACTTCCTCCGTGGCCGCAAATGACAGATTTTTTTTCTTTCTTTCATTGGGCCATATTTGCTTTCTGAACACAAATTTGCCTCTTTAGAGCCTGAGTTGTTTCCTCACAGCATTCTTGTTGCTCTGGTATTGCAGTGGTGTTGCTGGAATAATGGGTGAGAGTGTGCTAGCAGCAGACTGCAAGAACGTTATTCTGCTCTAGCAGAAACAGTTAAAACATGGGGCTTTGCAGGGTAGGGTGTATAAACTTAGGAGAGGGTAGCTCAGAGTCTAGCAGTATGGCAAATCAGATGCAGAATGAACTCATACTTTCATCCAAGTTGAGGCATTTTTTCATGTGAAATAGAGGAAAATGGAATTCTAGCCGTTGCAAAAGTCCTGGCAAATGTCAGGAGTGTTTCCCTGGAAGGTTTTACCATTGTGTTCTCAATTCCACTGAATCTTTTATTTTAGTAGAACTCTTGGAGTAGATTAGGTATGATACAAAATCTGTTTTCCCTCTTAGCTTTTTTTCCCCTCTTCGCCTTTTCCCTTCAGGTTATTGTTGCTGTTACACGTCACCTTCTCAACCCTCCCTTTCCTGGCCATCTTCCTCTGGGTTTAGATCTTTCTCCAAGAAATCTGGAAAGATGCATTCATCTTTCTGCAGAAGAACAAAAGTGCAAAATGAGTGGTGTATTCCCTGCTGATTTCACAACTTGAACCAGTGATATTTTTCCCAGTGTTTTTGCAGCCTTTCTCCAGAGACACCTGCCAGATCTTGATCCCTGGTCAAACTCTCACTGCAGTGGCTGTGCACTGCTGTGGATTTCTAGGATAAAATGTGACCTAGTAAAATGTGACTGCAAGTGGTAGAAGCAGGAATGGTTTTTTTGTTCTAACATAAGTAATTATGCAGAGTTCAAGATGCCTAGAGAAGCTATGTTCTGGTATGTTTGACACAACCTGTAATGCATTTTTAACTTTGATGCAATGTAGCTGTTACTATTACCTGCAGTAAGATATACCTGTTTTACTGAACTGCTCAGTTACTGGGTTTTTTAGTCACATTTTTATAACATCTTCAGAGTTTCATGAATAGAGGCAGCCAGCATTGTTAGGTTCATTCAGAAGAGCACTTGAGACTGGCTGCTTGTGATTATGTGTCCAAGCAGAAACTGGGAACATAGATACTGGAATACTTGGTTCCTTACTAGTAGTTATCCAATATTGCAGTATTTACAAAAGAAGAAGCCAAATGAGACCCACAAGTGCTGGTGAGAGAAGGAGGCGTTGTGTCGGATGAGAACGTGTCATATCCCTCTGGAATTGCTTCCCTGCTGCCCACTTTACCCAGCCAAGAGGAGCCCGCTGTGTGGCAACCTCTGTGGAAAATTTATTGAAGGGTTAGTAAGGTTGTGGTTTCTTTTTAGTTGTTTTCTTCTTCAAAACAAAAAATCTTAATTGCTTATTACAGATACTTTATTGATTCTGTCCTGGGGTGGGTTTTCCCTAAAAAGTTTGTATAAATGGTGCTTTTCTGAGTGTCAGAGTCTGCGTGTGAGGAGGGCATTGGGTGGATTTTTGCACATGTTTTTCTATTTGGTGAAGTTAGTACTAAACACTGTAATAAAAAAAATTGTTCTGAAAACCTAGCTTTCAGCTTGAAATAGTGTTTGGGCATTTTATGTGTTGTTAGAGTTTTCTTGCCAGTTTGTACCTGAAACTGTGACTCCACATAAAATGTGATTTTTAATTTTTTTTTTCTTGATATGATAATAGTTCATTACTGTGCTAAAAGATTTTCATTTGGGAAAATGTATTTGCTGAGAAATTTGTGAAATTAAGCTTCACTGTCTAATTGAAAATGTTACTCTAAGAATTACAGTTTTATTTGATGTGTGCTCTGTGGTCTTCTGCTTGTTCTGTCTCACAGCCTGGGATGCTGTTTCACTTTCTAGTGTAACTAGTTAGTTATTCCTAAGCAGTGAGCTTAGAGTTTAGATAAGTGGTTAACAAAAATGGAGGCAAATACTATTTCTAGTTTGTGGTTGATAAATGACGAATGAAATAATGAATTGGCCTGGCCATGCTCTGAAGTCTGTGGCAAGGTTAGAATTTGAAACTCTTCTGAGTCAGCTGTTAGATCAGACTCTTTGACTGGGAAGAGTTTCAGCTGCACAAAATGGGGTTTTTCATATGGGGTGGTTCGAATGTCACCTAACAAACCAAGTTCTCGTCTTGTTTTGACATGAACAACTGAGATTTTCTATTTTGCTGGCAGACTTCATTAACTGTCTGGCCTTTTTAATATCCAGGCACTCGCCCAAAATAGCCTGCACGTTGTTGGAGTGTCCTTACTGGTAGGAAGCTTGACCTGCTCTCTGATACTGGGCCATCCAAAAGAACGTAGTAAATTTTAATGGGATTGTAACTTAGCCAGCATTTACATAAAAGACAACAATGATCTTCTTGTTATGGAGATCATTAATGAAACATCAGCACTGGTCTGCAAATGTACTACCATGTTGTGATCCAGCTGAAAAAACAGCCTTGTGTAACTTGAGTAGGTTGCATAACACAGGAAGTGGAAAAACAAACTTAATTTCCAATGGTAGTTTACATTTTAACTAGATCCCAATGAAAAGTCTACAGTGAGTAGCTTTTTGAGATTGAACTTCTGTATCCTGTGAAGGAATATCTGGGAGGCTGAATATATTCTTTCTGGCCTGTTCAGGGCTGGTATTTGTGGTCGCATTTCTTGGTGTGTTAATCTGATGTTAGAAATTCAAACAACACTGAGCTCCAAATAAGTCACGTGGCACTGTTTGTGTTTCTGAGTGGAGAAGGGGATGAGTGCTCTGCTCTGGGACTTGTGGATGATTCAGAATCCATCTTCCTTGTGCAGTCAGGCATGTAACTTGGAAATGTGCTTACCAGTTGGTATCTGGAAAGATAAAAGCAATAAGTCACATCTTGTGATAGGCAAACTCATATTCCGGTAAAGTCATGGGAACATAATCATTTACAGAACTTACTTGGTATTTTTTATCAACCTATAGTTTCAAGGCCAGTACATTCAAGACAAACTCCTTTCACTTCAGTGGTGTTCTTCAGTTTTTATCGCACTGTAGAAAGGCAAAAGTTGCAAAACTCAGCAAGATTACAGAAGGATGTGGCCAGTCAGGAAACTCTGCAGCTATTTCTTACAAGTTACACCATTTTCAAGTGCTAAATTCCCCTGAGGATTGTGAGTGATCTGATCCAAGTCTGAAATGTTTGTTAACAGTTATAAAAGTCCTCCTCTGCTCTTTAAACTGAGATTTCTTTAGGAAGTTTATCTTGTTAGAAAGTTTTTGAAGGAAATTGCATCCAGGTAAAAATTGAGTTTAGAAAACTGAACTGCAAAATGAAACTGTCAGCTCTTGCGATGGATGGTGCGCAAACTAACATATACACGGAGTTCAAGAGACTTCTGTTGACTTTTTATTAGTAGGATATCTGTTTCTGTGGCCCAGCAGAAGGGACACAGACATTGCTGACCCAAAAAAGATTGCTCAGCATCACCCAGCAGATTGATGTTGCCCTACATGTGAATTATTGATGGATGGAACAGCCACGCTCTGCATTGTACTTGGTGTTATTAGCTGAAGAGGAAGGGAGGGTGCTGTGCTGGCTTGTTTCAGTAAATAGTGTGGAGATGGAAACTTTAAATTTCTTATGAACTGAACAGAATTGCAGGGCACGCACTCATTACAGTTTCTTGTGTTACCATTAAAATTAATGGCCATATCATCTTCAGTGGAGATGTTCTTTAGTTTGGTGACCCTTCAGTGGGTGACTGAGATGTGCAGAGGATCTGTCTCCTTTCAGACAGGGCTTGGCCTTGGGTATTTTGTGCCAGCAGGACCTCAGGGTAGATGATGAGAAAGCACTTGACAATTGGGATAACTGCTGTATGCCACAGGGCTAAAGTGACATTCTCAGTGTAGTGTTAAATTTGCATTAAGTATTGTGGCTTATTTGATCAACAGAGCTCTTCCATCCCTCCCAACCCTGTCCCCCAAGCCACAGATGCAGCAGTGGCTTTTCAATTGACTGAGGACACCACATAATTAATGGTTGCCTGGGGATTATTATTTGGATTTATTTTAACTTTAGATTTGGCTATGTTTTTGTAATTATTTTTTCCTTTATTTTATTTTCCCCATATGAGAATAATCTGCTTTTGATATATATTGTTACCCTTAGATTTAAAATATGTGACACTATGCAAACTGTATTTCAAATGGTGCAGCACTGGCCAATTTCCAACCTGGGTTAGATTTATAGGATAACAGTATATTGTATTGTTTTGTGTCAGATTCTTGGAGTGACATGACACTTAGTTAATTTTCACACCACCGCCACCACCAATCTTTCTATATATAAAACAAATGTTACAAAACTCAGCAAATAGGTGCAAGCTGCCTGCTTCTTTCAAAGGGCTGATTGTTTCAGGGAAGATACTTGATCTAGAGATTTGCTGAGATTGACCGTGTGTGTGTGTGTGTGTGTTCCATTATCTTATTTATCTTCTACATTTCAGTCAAGCCTGGAGGTCCTTGGCAGCTGAGCTAAGGGCTGTACACACATAAGACAAGTGGTATTCTCTGCAGTTGAAGGAGAGAGAAACAAGAGCTGGAAACCAAGAGCAATTGTATAGAGCAGAGCACGTGCTTGGTGAAGGTACATTTTCTGGTGGTTTTTTTGACCTTTATAACATACACATTTTATGGACTGAGCGTTGCCCTCTGGTTGTGCTATTTTGCAGAGCAATGGCCTGGAATAAAAAAGTTGGTTAAGCTTGGAATGTGCCACTCTTAGGATAGAGAAAGGGAGGCAGGTGCATTACATCCTTTATAGTGTGTTTTGTGGTTGTCTGTCCCTGGAAAAGCTGGTTTTATAACCCAAGGCTCTGAAGCCCAAAGTGGCAAAGGAAGGACCCCTGAGTTCTTTATGAATCTCTGCTCCTGACATTACAGCAAAGACATTGTCTTAACAATCACGATGGGATCATTTTCAGGGAAAAAAGAGACATTGGTTTTGTGCTGCACTTTCTGTTTTATTTATTTTTTGTTCGCTCCTCAGTTCATTCTCCTCATAGTTTTCTGTTTCCAAATCTGAGCAAGAAAACAAAATATTAAATGATTGCTGCAGTGGGAAGTAACACATTAGAAATCTAAAACAAAAAAAGGCTGTGCATGGTTTGTTTATCCTCTAAGTAAAGGTAGATTTTTCTTTAAAATACAGAAAAATCTTGTTTGTAAACTGCTAAATACCCTAAATCCTGAAGTTCAGTGAGAATACTTTGGAAACAGCTATGATCTAGAACTCAGAATAATTTAATGTGGCTACGTGATTCTGTGATGTATCAAAGCCACGCTGCAGTAATTGAAGCTGAAGCTGCTCAGCCACTGGAACTGCATAAGACAATAGGGGTCAATGTATTTCAACAGAGAATAAGGGTTTGATCAAAGTTCTGTGCGTTATCAAAAGTAATTCCCTCTTGTAACAGGAGGTTGCCTGCTGATACACATGTTTTTAACAGATACCAAAGCCTATTTTCTATTATTTTTGCAGGAGGATGTACTTCTGTTCAACAGCCCATCCTTTCGTAGAAGTAAGTTCAAAGAAATGTCGAGCAAATGTCGCTAATCCTTTTGAATTAGCGGTGCAAGTTCATGAGGTCACTTGTTACAGTGATGTAACATGAAGAAAACCTCTAATAACTGAACATGTGTTGCATGTAAAGCCAGAAGCAAAGTAAACTGGAACACTGACATGGGATTGAGCAGCATGTATTCTGTATCCACATCAAAGCTCTCAAATGCCTTCCGCCCAGACAAGGACATGGAGCTGGTAATGTCTTTCTTTTTCTGGCTGTAGCATCAAACATCAGGCTCTTGGAATACAACAAACTCAATTTGAGCCTCTGAAGGTGAGTCCAGACTCGAGGAGATTTAGCATTGAAGGCCTCATTGCAAATAACTGGACATAGTTTATGTTCTTGTTTACTTCCTTTATCAGATTTATTACATTCGTGCATCTGGTGATAGGCATTTAATGAAATCACATTTGGAATACCATTCAGAATTTTTCTGGTTCTTTCCTCCTGAATGGTACCACAGGTTGCATGCAAGAATTTGGATGCCATTTGCAGTTACATTAAAATACATAAAGTCATTCTACATTAGTTAACACTACTAGAAATCAGCATGCTCTGAGTTTGTCATCTCTTCTCTCGAAGAAAGCAGAATGCCTACTCACTTGAGCCTGCTGCTTGATGACATTCACCCCTCCACATTTGCTGCTTGAGTTTCTTTGTAAGCCTGCACTCACCGTTAGGACAAAAGTAACTGGAAAAGGAGGGCAAAGATCTCTTTTAAGTTTGCTCTGACTCGGAACAGCCATGAGGTGCAACTCAGTATTGTGTAGATAAACTAGCACTGATCCTTGGAGCAGCAGAGCCCAGCTCTCAGCCTGAGTTAGCGATCCCTGCTCAGACCTCAAACTGGGAAAGGACTGTGCAGTCTCAACTGCTGTGGTTTCCAGGTTTGAAGGTAGTTCAGTGCATCATCACTTTGGGTGTTTGCTTTGGAGTCCATTCTGGAACATGAATCCCTCTGGGACTTCCTTGGAGGAGGGACAAAACATTATCCTCTCCTAGCAGTGAAATGAGATTCCGTGGACTGTCGGATAGGTCCTGTTGTCTGAGTGCCAGTGCAGCATGGAATGACTGATTCATTGCACGTCTGTGCTGGATGTAACTGTTTTATACTGCTGCAAGATGAGTGTAAAACCCATGGCTTACACTGGGAGGTGTTTAATTGCACCTCCCTGCTGTATTTACGGCCCTGCCTGAGTTCCTGAGTTTAGTGGAGCTTCCGCTGCAAAGCAGCAATGGAAAACTTTAGGGAATTTATGGCATCTAGATGTGTAATGCCTGTTTTCTCAGATGCAACCAGCAGTTTAACTGGGGAGCTTTGTACAGTGTTGTTTGCAATTTGATTTATTGTGACTATCAGCCATGATGAGCTCTTAGAAGATCATTCTGAACTAACTCAGGAAATAAGTCTTTTGATATCTTCAAGACGTTAGTGTTGTTCTCTGTGCTCAGAAAAAACAAAGAGATAAATTCTTTGTGTTCACTGGAGTCACTTTTTTCCAAGTGTGGGAAGAGCACAGTGCCTCCAAAATGGCTGAGCGTTACTGTACATAGACCATGTGTTTGGAGAGCAGAGCATCAGCTGCCCCTAAGTACATCAGCTGGAATTAGGTGGCTGTGGAGTCAGTAAGATTAAAATTCAGAGGCAGATGCCAGCATTGGCATAGGATGATTTCTGGTCTTGGAGCCTTCACGCAAAGTGCACAGTATTCTTCCCCTCTAATCAGAAGCAGATCCTCCCCGCCCAGCTGTCCTCCTTACTCTTGCACATTCTTCCATTAGTAGTGTGGGCCAAGCAGTGAAAACTTAATTTCCCATAATATCTTGAAGGAAATCTGTGGGATTATCACCACCTGTTACCACTGTGCAGCGCTCGGATGCTGTTCCACAGTGCAAGGTGAGATAGAAAGTAAATGCAAACGTGAATGACAATTGCAGGAGCAGATGCCTGGGAAAGTGAGCCTTGCAGGCAGGATTTCTTGCCTTGGGATCCCTATCTGGGTATTTCAGGACTCTGCACTTCAGCTGATGTTCTCTGTCTGGTTTCCTGCTTCATCTTTCTGTACCTGCTCTGGTCAGATTATTTTCATAACAAAAACCAGCCAGCAAAGAAGATGAATTGCTTGTAACAGACCCGACGCTGCAGATGCTGATAGTGGCGAGTTGTGCGCTGTGGGTGGGATTTGGTTTCCTGAGCATTGATCCCTGCTGTGCTCTGGAAGATGCCCCAGGGCAACTCACTTGGGCCTGTGTTGGCCCAGAAGGGCACGAGGTCCTGGCTCATTTGTCAGTCTCGTGAAGACAAGGAGACATGGCCCAGGGCATCTGAAATGCCACTGCACGCCCCTGTTTACACAACTGAATCCTACTCACAGTGAGCCCTTGCACTTCCTGCAAAGGTTGAGAGAAAGTTTCCTGATGAGTTACTTTTTTTTGGACAGAAGGTTGAGGTTTTATTTATTCTTTTGTATGATATGTGCCTTTCCTGCCGGCAGAATTCCCAATACAAACTTGGTTGTTCAGCTCACAGCATGAATGCAGCCTGCCAGAAGGGGAAAAAACATTTTCCAAGCAATTCCATAGCAGCAGCAGCTTACACCAGTGACTCCCGTGCTCTGTTGTACATTATCACCACTTAGGAAGCCTTGCATTTCTAATGGAATATTGTGCTGTTTGGAGGATGGTTTCCACTGTTTGTGTGAATCCTACATTTTTGCCTGAAAAAACCCGAAAATAGGAACAATTAGTGGAAAAACAGGCAATAGCAGGAATGTTTGTCTTCCTGTCGTAACTCTAAATTCTTGTAATAGGAGTACATCTGCAGATTAATAATTGTGTCTTGCCTAGTGATCTGAGAGCAAGTAATGAGAAGGTAAAGAAGACTTGAATGTTTTCCAGCAAAAGAGAATATATTCCTGGAAGAATATGAACAAAGTGCTGTTGTGGCTCCTTTTTGTTCTCTGCACTGCCTTGTGCAGTCTTTGTGGAGGGTGCATAAGGATTTATTTATAGCTGCTGCCCTCACTGCTGTGATCATCTCCACATGGGGCAGAGGTCGGTCTCTCTATCGTTTTTGCTGGGTGGGGGTATTAATTTGGAAAAGACCTGGCTAACAGACTGTTTATATGTTTTTTGATCTTTCTTAATGTGATTATGGTGGCTTGTGCTTCTCTCCTGTTGCTGAGGAGGGGATTTTCAAAAGTGCTCTGTTGGCCAGAGGCTGTTCCTATTAAAGACATCAGGGAGACTCTCCTGGGTGTCATGGAGATGGAGGTTAGGCAATAATAATCGGATCTTTTTAAAAATGTTGTCGTTGGTAATTTTGTAGACAGCAGGTGGAACAGTTGAAATGAAATAGTTGGTGCATAGGCAGCCTGTCAGTAACTGCTAAGGAAACATGTGTGCAGTAATTCCACATGGAAAAATGTAGTTACTGGTGTGTGCTGACCAAAAGTATTGCTTCACAGTTGGTGTTGCAAGAATGGAGGGAAAAGAGAAAACAAGGGTAAAATACAAAATATATGGTGAGAACATAGATGCTTATCTCCAAAAAACAGATGGAAATTACTGTTTTGTTACCTATCTACAGGTATTTGTGATTTCTGTATTTTCTTGCCATTATCCTGTTATAGCCATCCATCTCTGGCTATGATTTATTCCACGGTATGCACAATCAGCATTGTGTGTGGTGGAAAAATCTTGGTATAGTTTATACAGTATATGAATGAAGAATGTTGGTGCAGGAAGTTCGCCAAAGAGAACTAGAACAGGTAAAGTACAGAAAAGCCCTGAAAGCATATTTATGTTTCCTCTCAGTCATGTCATGTTAGCTATGACGTTGATTGTAGCTGTTCTGCTCACCTGAAGATCATATTACCAATATTTTCTCTGTAGCATAAAACCAAATATGGACATAATATGCATAAGTAGTGCCTGTCTCCACGGAGGAGTTAAAAGGAGAGGAAGCAGACATCCTTGAGGCACTCATAGTTTTTGCTGAAGCGGGAGACAGGATTTATGTCCGTCTTTTCTAGCAGGGCACTGTATTTCAAGCCTTATGAATGCTGTCAGTCCCAAGCAGCATTTGCTGGAGAGCTGCTACAAGGTGTTGTAAGGGCTGTTCAGTGCTTTTCTGCAAGCCTGTGAGAGGATTCTGAAGAGTATTCAGATGATCAGAGCTCAGGCATTACCCGCATTATTCCTTGAACACTGCTTTTAGCGCCCGACTTACGAAGCCCATTTGACCTTCCTGTACACTGATGGAAATCTGTAGTGCAGTCTGACAGCCTTGAGCTTTTGCCACCTTTTCAGTTTTAGTTCAGAAAGCTGCTAACGGGAAATCCCTGATACGGTTTCCCATTTCTAGGATTAGTGTAATCAGATGGCTTTTCTTATTGGCTTGGACAGTGCCAGTGTTGAAATACTTCTCCTACAGCTTTCCAGTATCATCAGTATTTATCAGTCATAGTTCCTCATTAACACAATATTACATTTCTAGATTTCCTGAATTTTTTACTAGGTTCTCTGCATACATAACAATGTGTATCTCAGCTATTTCCTTCATGTTACTTTGTTAGAACAATGGGATATTTATCAGTCTGTATCGATAGAGTTCCTAGTAAAAGGATCAAAAGAGGAGTTTTGCTTTTTTTCAGCATTGAGTCTGCAGATGTTTTTATTAATCAAGTTAATCTTCCAGGAACATTTTTTGTCTTTATCTGTTGTCTTGAAAGGGAAGAATAAGTGATACCGTGTTTCAGATTTGCTCAGTCACATTTATTGTGTGTAAAGTTTCTGTGCTTGATTGGAAGTTGCTGTGACAAATGTGAATAAAAGAGGAAGAGATAATAACTACTCTGCCATACTGAAAAATGTAATTGCAGAGTGAGTGCTACTGTCTAAATAAGCTGAAAGAGAGCCAAAAACTTTGCTAGTGTTGCAGAGTTTGGCTCTGGATACCAAAATTGAATTTGATATTCTCTGTTGGTGTTCTAGTATTATATTCTAATCCTGTCTCATTCCAGAGGGAACTGTGGCATTTTGATTTATTTTTCCTCTACAATCTACATTGCCCTAAGCCAAGCAGAGAGTTTCTGGAGAAAGATGCAAGACCCTTGTCAGAGGGCAGCATTCCCAAGTCCCAGACTGGTGCTCTGCTTACTAAAGTGAACAGGGCACACTCTGGCACCAAGTCTTTTTTCATTAGCCTCTATGGCAGTGAATTTTACCTTTTTCAGGAAAAAAAAAGGAATAAATCCAAAATCCACCTCTGACCACCTCTAGTCCCAGCTATAGGTCCTTGATTAGACTTCTTAAACCAGCTGTATCTGTCTGAAGCTTGGAGCTGTTTAATGCAAAAGCTGTCAGGATTATCTTCCCCATAGTGTGGCTAAGCTGGCAAGTGGGGAACGAGTTCATCATTTGTCTCCTGCATGAGGGAGTTCGGGGAATTCCTGGACTCCCAGCTGGGATTTCAGTCTCACTTGCTTTGGTGACAGCTCTGCTCCATCTGTTAGCAGTGGTGACAGTCTCAGGGAATCATTCCTTCATGCTCGCACGGGCTGTCTCTTCCCTGTGCTTAATTGTGTTCAAGTGAATTGAGTACTAGAGCAGAGTTCAGCAGGAAAACACACACCTTTGAAAAATGGACAGTACATTCACTCGTTATCTGCACTGACCCATGGTGAGAACTCGGAACAGAAGTCAAGGTAAAAAACCTAATATCTTAGAATCGTGCAGCTCCTGGCTCTTGTGATGCGATGTGAGCATGGAGTGTGTTGGGGGATTGTGAGAGATGGGACTCGCAAGGCCACAGAGTGACCAACATTTGGGAAAAGAGATTTTTGTGTTCTTTGACCCTGAGCTAATTCACGTGCTTCCAGGGACTGCAGGCCTACTGGTGCTGACAGCAGATGGCTCAGAATATTCTCACAGGAGAGTGTGAAGTAACTGGAGAGATTGGATAATTGCATTTGTGCTGTTGGCCCCCAAGTCCAGAGCTGTTACAAGCTGCGAAGCAATGCAAAGGAAGGAGTTGACCACAATGGATGTGCAGCAGTAACGAGGTGAAATTGCATTGCCCTTTCCACAGCACTGATAGTCTGTTAAATATTCCACTGTAAACAGGACTAAATGAACAGGCAGAGATTCCTCAGATGTCTGGCAGAAATGTTAATTCAGTTGCGTAGCCGGGGTTGAACAAGTGGCGCAAAGCTGAGAACTGCCTTGCGCTTCATTTGTTTGTTTTTCAAAGTTTGCGCTTCCTCCCATTTGTCTTGGCCATTCTGTTGAATATATTCAACAAAGAAATGGGAACTGTGTGCAAATGCAAGCATTTCCAGATGGGTTCTGTGTGACAGGAGGGAATACAATCTGTGGGACATATATAAATAACAGTACGGAGAAACAAAGAGTATACACCTATGGCTTGAAAGTACATTTAGCGTAGTGAATCCTCAGAGTACACCTCAAGGAGTGGAATGCACTCATCATCAGCACGTATTGCTGCTAGTGTCTCTCTCAAATCAAATTTTCAGGGGGGCAGGATATAGGAGTGACAGCAAACTAACAAAAGCCTTGCCACGTCTCAAGCCAAGTGGTAAAATTTCTGCTGGAGAATTGATCTGTTTTACTTCTAATCTTATATATGTAGAGCTGGAAAATGCATAGAAAAAGGGTATTATTACTGAACACGACATCAAAACCAAATCCCAGACCCTGGTATGTTGGCTCTATAAGCTTCCTCCAGGGGATTTTACAGAAACCATGGCTTCATGTCTCATTGCACGTGTCTAAATAAATAGTAAAGACAAGCATTTTGCATAAGAGATGCTACAGTACAACAGCAAGGTTATTAATTTATTTGCCCCTGGCAAAAACATTTAATGGCTGTAGTCATCAGCTCCAATTATTTGTTATAGTGTCTTCTTTGAGTATTGTTTATCCAACAGTATTTACACAGAAGCTCATTTGTGAGAGGTTTAAACATTTTTACAGGGTGAAGTTGGTATGTGTTTAACATAAATACAAATTATTTTAGAAAATGAGGGCAAGACACAGATCAAAACTGGCTGTAAACTACTGCTGAATTCACAACAGGGAGCTGGACTTACATGGGTTTTAATACTTCAGATTCCTCCGCAATCCTTTTATTTTCTCTAAAGCAATTTCCAGCAAAGCCACATCTTATTTCCCCTTGCTGAGACAGACCTAAGCATCCCCTTTCTTTGAGAATGTCCAAATTCCCTTAGGCAGACACCCAGGAATGTGTAATTTAAAAAAAAAAAAAAGAGTAAATAAATGAGTAGAAGAAAAACAAGATTGCTGCAAGGGTAATCCTGCATTCATAACCAATTCCAAAAAAACAGAGACAAATATAAAATTCCCTCTTGAGTGTAAAATCCTAGTAGATCGGTATTAGTACTCAATTTATATTTGTACATATTTGATAGATAAACATTTGATTTGCATCTCATATGCATACTACTATTATTTTTGCATCTCATCTCACAGAAGATACTGTTCTGTAGAGATGTTGAATGGGTAACTCTCTGATTCTTTCATCAGAAAGAAAATTTTTGGCAATTTTTCTGCTCCCTCAAGAAAAAATGAACCATTCTCATTCCTGCCTTGACCATCATGTGAAAGGAAAAAGTAATGTTTCTAAGGTGTGTAAGTTTTCATTTTATTGTGGGAAATGTTGGGGGCCTTGTTCTATTCTGTAGCTACCTCTATTCTGTCAGCAGGTTCCAGAAACTCCCTGAGATGTTTTCAGAAATTAACTTCATGGCTAATTTATTTATGAACAAGGGAGTAATCCCGAGGGGCCGGAAGTAGGGAGAACTTTAGAACAGCAAGATTGCCATTTTGTATATTTTGTGGAGAAAGAACTAAGGAGACTTCCTCAGAGTTCTTTGCCTGCTCATGTTTTTAGGAAGGGTTGTTATTTCCATCAATTCATCTGTGACCTGGAGGAGCCATGGTGACAGATTTTTAGATTGTCCCCAGAGTCATTCAAGCCCAGGGGTGATGTTTGTTCTGTCTCTAACAAAGGCCAAGATACTGGATTATAACATAGTCCCTGCCATAAATTTAGTATTTCTTCTCTTTAAAACCATCAATTTGGGTTGTACTGTCATTATGTTCCTTCAAAAGTCTTTGCAACTGAAACCCTTCCAGAAGGCAAAAAATTAAATTTCCTGCCTGAGAAGTAGAGAGAGAAAATCCGCCTGGGTTCCTGTTTCTCTTCAAAAGTCCTACCATTGGACAAAATATGCCAGTTGAGCTTCTTTTGGTAATATTGGCAGCATGAATTGTTCCATGGAAGTTTTAATTCCTCAGGCTCTGGTGAACTGTTTTGGTGATATGTACATTATTTTAGAAAAGCTCTTGTATATGAGATGAAAAAGAGAATTTGCTGTGCTGGTGACAAATGCATGTGCAGTACCCCTGTAAGCAGTCCAGACGTAACTCCAGATTTCTTTGTGATGCTTGGTCATTCCCTGTGTTACGTTGTTCCTTTTATGATGTAAAGAATAAACTTTGAGAGAAAGGAGGATGTCTCCTGTTTTTTGAAGCCTTGTCCAAGCTAAAAGCACTGCTATGACTTTGTAAGTAGCTCAGACCTTGGTTTTTGATTGTCCCTTGCTGTTGGAATTGTAGTTCTTAGATGTGTGTCTAATTTCTCCATTGTGAGACACGTGATGTGAAGGTGATGTTCTCCTTCCAGAACTTCTCAGCTTGAAATGATAGAGCAGAAGTAAAGGTGGGAAGTAATCTCACAAAATCAGTTGAAAATAATAAAAAGATTGAGTTACTCAGCCTGCTGTAGACTTGCACACAAAGTGAAAAGTGTTTTTTTTCCCCAAAGCAGAACGATTTGCAGGATTTTCTAAAAATATCCCTTTAGCTGTGATTTTTTTGAAGCAGACTAGTAAAGCAGATTAAATTAATACTCCAAACAATCAGCAAACGTGATGCTTCTGCAGGCACAACTGTGGGACAAAGAGACTATTTTTCCGTGTCAGTGATACTCCTCAAATGTGGTAGGTGCAGTTAATTTCGTGTTTGATGGTTATTAACATTTCCAAAGTGTCTCAAACACTGGCTTGGCTCTACTGTAATGTACTTTTTGAACTGATAGTGTTTTGTAATCCTGTTGTTTGGTGATGAATATTTGCACATTTTCTTGGGCTCGTGCCCGTAATTTACAAGGAGATGGTTTGTAGACTGTGGAAAACCTCAGAAAATTTCTTGTCTGGGTATACTCAGACAAACTGGAATAAACCTTCAATTCCAAGATATGATACATGCTATTCCTGCTTTGAACACTGTACCTTCATCACGTGTGACCTTGGTGTTTGATGATTTGGCACAGTGCCACCGCAGAATTCGATGATCCACTGGAAATCGTGATTCTTTCATGTGGAAAACAGTAAAAAGCATATGGTATCAATTATACTTCACTATTTCTTTGAGAATTCAAGCACCAGAAATAAAAAACACTGTCTGAAGACTTTGAATTTCCATTAACTGGAAACAGTTGGTATAAATTATTTTTACTGAAACTGCTCTACTGGCCCTGGGTAATAAAAGCAAAAATAACATTGGCATTTGATTGACTTCATAGGTGCAAGATATGTCATGCTCAGAGGGAGCATGAAATTCCAGGTCCAGCAATGGAATCATTTTATTAAATACCATATTTGTCATGGAGAAGCTCTTGGAAAAATGAGTGTCCTGTTTCCTTAATTTCGGCTGCATTTCTACTGAGCTTGGTGACTTGCTGATCAAATACGCTGGGTAATGAACATGATGGGTAGCTGCAGTAAAAGTAGGAGGTAAGAAGAGAGGCTTCTGGAGTAATAAGAATTTTGGTGAAAATCAAAGCTGAGTTCTTCGAAGGAACAGCTTTACTGGCAGTGTATTTCGAAAGCATGGCTTGGATCTGGGTTTTGGAAATTTGGGAGCTGTGTATGTTGTGCTGCCTTACTCTCCCAGTTCATTAAACTGGCCTCTCAGAAGTCACTAACTATGCGAAGAGTTTCTTTTGTTTCTTTGTTCTTTTGTTCAAGATTGAATTACTCTGCAGAATTTAGAGTAATTCTTAGTGAGCATCTCCAGTCAGTTGCAATCAAACTTATATTACACTGTGTTTATCTTAACACCCAAGATTTATCTTCAGTGCTTATTACCACATTTGGTAAGCAGCTTTTTTTCTATGGTTTCTGTGACAGCAGCAACTCTATAAAAATATTAGCTTGTACTCAAATAGAAACTTCATCTGAGCTGATAGCAGCTCTGAGATAGAAATTTAAACAGAATGCATCTGCATTTGTTATGAGAAAGCAATAAGCAAATCAATAAAATACTTGGTAACCAGGAACTAAAACAGGAAAGCAAGTTGACTTCCAGGTTTCTAAATTTTGTCCATGAGGAATAGACTCTCACCCCTGTTAAACAGGACTTAAATCAGTGGGGTTGCTTGTGTAGTTAAATCCCACCTGGGATTCCAAGGCTATGTGCCTATAGAGTTACGGTGTAGGTTTATTAGGTAATAAAAAAGGGGCACGGGTAACTCAGCTGAGAGCAGCCCTTGTCCATGCTGTCCCTTATTTGGGTCAGTTGGTGATAGGGAAGTATCACAAACTTCACTGTAAATTACTCCTATCTTTTCCAAATTTTTTTAGCTCCAGCCCTGATGGCCCAATATACAAATGCTTTCACCAACGTATCTCAAGTTTAATAATATTAAGGACATGATATGTACTTGGAAAACATTAACATTTATTTTTATGAAATAGCATCTGATAGTTAAACTGCCGTATTTTTTCCAGACTTCTTTCATTAGAGAGACTGATGACTATTACTACAAATATTCCACGGAGTATTCAATTATGCTGGAAGGAGGGTGAAAATGATATGCCAGAAGCTATGCAAGAGAGATGATGCACATTATTCTAATTTTATGAGGTTGTAGATCTTGGGAAAAGCAGAGATTTATAATGCCATTCCCTGCAATAATTAAGAAAGTGTGTGTCTGATTTATGTATATGTGGTGGGAAGCTGGAGAAGTTGACTGAAAATATCATGGAAAACAGAATCTCTGTGTAGAAATGATCTGCCCAAAACTCCAAATCTGATACACTTATCAGGAGATAAGTTAATTCTTAAGACTGAAAAATGTCTTTCTATGCTTTGGTCGTCAGCCATTGTTTTCTCTTTTGCTCACAGTGGTTTGAAGTTAGCTAAAAAGAAGTGTATTCAGTGAAAAGCACCCTGATAGGCCATCAATATGATGTTTTGTAAATCTTACCCTCTGAATGAGAACAGAAATTGGGTCGTGTTTCTTTACTTTGGATTAAGGATTGGCATGATTCAGCCAGTTCAGGTAAGTTAAGTGTATGCTTGCTGTTGAAAGAACTTTTTTGAGAAATAACTCATCTTTGTCTTTGGAGGAATTCCTATTTTGATGACTCAGGAGCAGAGAACAGTGGCAGGTTTATGTAGTGGTGACTTGAGGTCAGGGACAGCTGTGTGTTTGCAGGTCTTGAGGCAGAGTTTGGTAAGGCCAAGTTATTTTTCAAGATCTTTTTTTTCCCTCCCTTCAATTGCAGTTCAGGATTCAGTCTTCAAAAGACTGTAGACAGTGGAATTGTTCAAGTCACTTGAATGGAGTATATGTTTTATATTTGGTGAGTTGCTTTTTTTGATCATCTGCTTTGCACTTGTTCCAAGAGCACATTGGGAAAGGAAGCTCTCAGTTTCTAGGAGAAATTACAGATAAAATTTGTCTGCTTTCCACTGGAAGTGCAGGGTCAGTAAATTAATACTTCTTATCCTCATAACTGTTAGTTAACATGTCAGGCTGTGTTGCGGGATTGATGAGTCTGTCTCATCTGGCAATGTTTTCAAGGGAAAAAACAAGTCTAAAGACTCTGGGGTTTTCCCTCAAGTGTCCTCCATTTTCTCCAGCAAATTCTGGATTTGACTGATCTCACTTCCAGTTGTTTTAGATGTTGAATAATAATATTTTGTCTTAATACAGGATTCAGTTGGAAAATTAAACGTGGAAACACTGTGTGTCTCGTATTTGCCATTGTTTGTGTCCAGTGTAAATATCAGGGTTTGGTTTGGGCATCGTTCTATGCAGCATTAATCAGCTCTTTATTAATTCAGACTTTGTAACAAATGGGCAAACTGGCTTCATTGCCTGGTTCATAATTCATTGATATCAGTGGTGGGATTCCTTCCCATTAATTTCAGTGGTAATCAGATAATAATTATTGTTAATTTAATAGCCTGGGCTTGAAGTGCGGAAGTAATGTAACAGTCTGGAGTGTTTGATGGGTTTTGTTGTTGTGGTTTTTTGTTTTTCCCCAAAGAAGATGAAGGAAAAGAAACATCAGAAAGTTTTTGTTTGTTTGCTAGCTACAAGAGAGCAGAAGAATTAAAACTGTGTGTATGGGCATCTATCTATGAAAATGAAAACATAGCATCTGTAGAGTCAGCTCTTTCTAAAAGTAGTTTAGTTTGTATGCTAATAACATTTAAATGTGCCATTTATATTCTATAGCAAAAACCTGTAGCTGGTGGATACAGATTATTATAGTTTAGCTAAGTCTTTTAAACCCAAGTAGGGTAATCTAATTCAAGTGAAGCAAGAGAAAATAAGTGTTGTTTGCAAGTTCATTTTCTTACATGCTTCTTTCTTTAAAGAAAGAAATCAGTAAATGTCTCTTGGGTATGTGATCTGTCTGCCTGGTAGCCCAGAGAGAACATTACCAGGTGCTCAACCCAGAACTAGGACTCTTGTGTGGAGATTACAACTGAAGACAGACTTAGTCACTTTTTGTTTTCTGGAATAATACCTGTGTTTACAAAATGACAGAAGTAGCACCTTATTCTGAAGTGAAGTTTGTTTAAAACCCTGTCAAATGCATGAATATGTTTTGGTCATGGCAGAGAAGGAGCTCATCTTCTCCATCCTCGGCAGTCCAGCTCTTCTCACAGTCTTGTGAACAAGAGAAGTCAGCAGTCAGAAATGTTCTGCAGGGTAACTGTAGGAAGTTTTTGTTACAGGATCCCAGCAGGCAGGGAAGAGTGAGACCTCCCGTACAACTCAGAGGCAGGATTTACGCACACCTGCACACAGCTTTGCGTGTGAAACAAGGACACCGAGCACTGGTAAGTACCTGTTTTGCTTCTTACACCAAATTACCCACAAGGTTTTTGCTGCCTGCTGGTATTTTTTTCTGTCTTTCTGAGTAAGTTCCTTCTAAAGGTCACAAGTGACAGACCCCTTTCCTAAGCTGGTGTTCTTGAGTGTCCTGAGACATCAAAAGGAAATATTTGAGGTGAGAGAGTGAACTGAAGAGAGACAGGAATGCTGTGCAAGTAGGATGAGGTTATTCCATGTTACTCCTTAGAGAGAAAGGTGGGACTTGGGTGGTTGTCAGTGCTGTACAAATGTGCATTTGTGGGAAAGGAGGAGGCACCTCTTGTTGATTAGTCTGATCAAAACAAGTCTGTCTCTTTTCATCTTTCTTAAATGTGAGTCAAAATATATATTTGGACAGCTTGAATAAAATTCTGGTTTTTAGCTGGAACAGTACAGCTAAATCCTTGTACATTATGAATTGGCACCGCTGCACTGAAATCAAGGAAGCTTTGTTGATTTATATCAGCTGTTGCATATTCTTAACTAGAAAAGGGTGGAATGTAATGTGTGTTGTAGATGTCCAGATCCAAATGTTTTCAAGTCACTTCTTTAACTAGTTTTTTTTGGGTAACTGAAATATTCTGAAAAGTACGTTAAAAAAAAAAGTCTTCCAAATTTCAAAGAATAAAGTACTCCATGTGTCTCTAATTGGGCTTTATGCTGTACCACAGTAATCCTAAGGCATGCTTCCCTCATATTTATGTTCTAAATACTATAATATTTAGTGCAGCTCCTGTTTTGAGGAAGGATTATATGAGCCTAATCTTGCCTGGAGAGACCACAGGATGTGTGTAAACAAATGGTGTTTAAACCAAGGCTGTGACACCGAATCTGACCGCGGTACTGGTGCAAAAACAAGATGCAAACTGCCAGAAACGAGGCTCACAGCTTTACAGGGTTTGCTCACCAGAACAAAAGCGTCCCACTGGATGGGTGGATAGGTTGATGGATTGATTGAATGCCAAAACCCACTCGGGGTCAGACTGGGAATTATCTACTACAGTGCTCTTCTGGCCAGAAACTTGGAGGAGCAGACTGTGAAGAAAGCATCTGTAAGAGACAGTGACCCCCCCAGCCCTGAGTCAGAACTTGGGGGAAACCAGAAGCTGTTGGCCTGGAACAAAGTGAGTGTAATTGGTCTCATCTTGGGAGGAGGAACTATTTTTACTGGCATGTTTCTTCCTCTGCTTGGCAAAGACCAGTGTGTTATGGTAAAATCTTCAAGACCATAGACTGACTGTGGACTGTTGCCCATCTTTCATATGATCCATCTTCCATACCACAGCAATTTTCTTGACAAGATAGCAGTGGTGCAAAAAGGATTTTTTTTCTGACATTAAAACAGTTCCATGTTGTCTCTCCAGGACTGGTTATCTCTTGGGCCAAGAAAGCTTCAGTTTGGGTGCTTGGAGCCAGGCACACACTGCTTTTGGCTGTATTTGCCAGGGTTTGGCATTTGTATTTCTGTCTGACTCTTTGCCTCCAGTTGTAGCTTTTCCTATTCTTACATTTGCATGTGAAAGGTACTCTGGGTCTTTTGCTGGTATCCTGTACCTTAGGCAGTTTCAAAATGGGCTTTAAAAGGTATAAAAGAGGCTTCTTGGCATAGCAGCTCATCCAAACTGTGCTGCCAGAGCTGCCTCACCAGTGACAGCAGCGCAGGAGGTCTTTGTGTCTTTGCATGTTTAGCCCTAACTCCAGAGCATCATTGTTTCTCTGCTCCGAAGAGAAAGGGATGTGGCTTACAATGTTTTGGCATTGATTGCATCTCCTGAAAGATTCCCAGGGGTAAATGGAAGTCAAGAGAAGCGTGGGCTTGTGTGGAGAGGATCGGTGTGAAAAGATGGAAGTAAACTGTTGGACAGGGCTTAGGTTTAACATGGCAGTGAGTTAAGAATTTGCAATTTCAACCTCCCTTTATTCCCCAGAGTGAAAGATTGGAGAGGTTTAACTTTGCACTAAAGCAAAAGCTTTAAGCACAGTGTTCTGCATCTGAGAGCAGGCATTGGTTGGAGAACAGGATTCTCAGCCTCTCAGGCCAGGAAGAGCCTGCTGTGCCCTCAGGAGGATGCAGGACCAAATCCCTTTATTGATAAGCAAGGGTTGTCTGCTCTTAGGAATACAAAGCAGAGGTGTATATAGAAGAGGTGGCATTGAAATAAAAAGCAGTCCAAAAATTACTGTTGGGGGCTGTGTGAAATGAAAGTTAATCCTGCTGTTGAACAGAAGTCCTTCTGGCAGGTTGTCTAAACTGCCTCTTTTACCTGCCATTAGAACTGGCAGAGGAGGACAACTGAGGAGAGTTTTGGGATAGGCCACCATGCAAAGACACTGCAGAGCTTCATCCAGCTGATTTACAGCTGTTCTCTCTCTCTTTCTCTGAAAAGAAAAGGAAAAGTAGACTCATTTACCTAGAAGCTTGGAAAATACCTCACATTTACTCGTCCTGCAAGAAAGAGAGACTCAGAATAAGCATAGAAATTATTGGTCAACTGGACTTTAAAAATTCAAGAAGAAGTTTGGCATGCATTTTGAGTAAGGTTTCTTATTTTAGCTCGGCAGTATCCTTGGTCCGTGTTTATTTTGGCCAGTTGCTAATTAGTAATGTGATTCTTGTCTGTGATGGTTTATATAAAGTATCCTGAATTCTTGAGTGCCCAGAACTCTCACTGGCTTTAATGCTGGTTTGTGTTACACTTCCAATTCGTGACTAGGTTTCATTTTAGGCATCTATATTTAGTTTTCTAAGGCAGTGCTGAGGGAAAAGAATCTGCCCCAATAATACATCTCCGAGGAGTGCTGGTTGTGTGGAACACTGTATTTATCGAACAGCTTAGCAGAGTGGCAGAGGAAGTCAGTGCTGGATATACATGCAGCTCCTGTAAAGTACATGTTACACTAAATACCAAGATGATATGTTGCGTCTCTATACCCTCTTTTTATCTTGAATGTTACAATCATATCTCTTAGTTGCTGCATTTAGAAACTGGGGGGGAGGGGAGAGTTAAGACAGCCACAAAAATCAATGCATGTCCAGATTAGAAGTTGGAGAAAACTGAGATATGTTGGCAACAATAAATTCCACTCCCCAGGTTCAAAATGCACTTAATTGTATTCAAAAATGGCAGAGTGAGCCATGCTCATTGTTGAATGACAATGGGATGGGTATGAGCTCCTGAAATGTACACCACAGTGTGATAAAATGCCTCTGCACCACTGTTAGATGAAAACGGGTAAGCTTTCTAAACACTGGGTGCTAAAATTTCAGTTTTGAAAAGAAATGAGGCAGTAGTAATAAAAATGCCATTTTAATTTGAGTCAGGTCAGTCCTACAGCAGAAGGACTATTTAAAATAAGGAGATGATCTATTTAAAATACCACATTTTTCAGTCTTCAGCTGTATAAATGATTCCATTCTGAAAAATGGCAAATGCAATTCAGTGTTAATTGTTAAGAGATAGGGTAAGCTGGAACAACTAATTGAAAGTTATACCTGTTTTGGGATATATGCTTTTTATGTTACGTGCCACATTAGAAAAAGAAAAAAAAAAAGGTAATTAAATTTATACTTTTACAGCCAAGTGGCTTCTACAAATAAAAATGCACTCACAGAATGACATGACATGATTTACTCCTGTGCAGAACTGCTCATGTAGATATCAGCACAATTAGCCAAGTATCTGAACTACCTAAACAAGTAGTTAATGTGTCTCTGTTTGCACCTCCTCTCTGAATTTCAGCTGCAGACCCAGGAGTGCTGGCTCACTCTGGTGCAAAATACAGGTGTAAATTATTCTGCAAAAGAGACTGCTGAGCTGAATGAAAATTTAAATAATAGAAGAGTCTGCTTCCATCTTCTCTCTTTCTGTATGTGGCTTATTTTAAACTCCCATCACTTCAGAGTAGTAAGAGATTAATACCAATTAATACACTTTATTATTCTGTACTTCAGTGCATTCCTCAAAAGACCAGTAATAAAGCTTCAAGGATCCAGACAAGAATATGATGCAAACAACTGTTCTAGTTCCTCAGCTACTTTATTTTCTAACGTATAGCCTGTGGTTGTTCCTGGAAGATAAGATCTGGGTTTAATTATGCCCTTAGACAACCCAGCAAAAGAAGAAATGTCAGGAAGGGGGATACTTCAGGGAGCAAAACGTTTGGGTGAACTTCCTCTTGTATATTTGGAGAAGCATAGGGCTTAATTTCTCTGAAACATAAGCAGACTTTTCTTCCTCTCCCTGGAAAACCCGTGAGTAATTGCCATGCAGAAGTAGTAAATAATATATTCGTGAGTTGAATCTGCAGTGTTTCGTGGCAACTTTACTTGTGCTCATGTCTCATCTTTCAAAAGCTATGTGAGAAATTGATTGAAGCCGTTAGAGTTCTTGAACATACCTGTGTCCCTCTAGAAATGTATTTTTCCAAAATGACAGGAGGACAGTGACTACAGACAGGCTGCATAATCATCCCAGCCAGTGGCTCAGCTCCAGGGCGCCCAGGACAGGCACACACAGAAATCTTCCCCTCTCCTCAGACCCACAAAAGAGATCTCTGCCATGGCCAGAAATCTCTTTTTCTCAGAAAGAGCGAAGTTCCTCTGTCAGCCTGCATCCTGATACACATTTGGACTGCCAGGTCTTGTCTTCAGCCCTTTCTTGTGTCAGAGGTTTGCCAGGAAGAATTATAATTTCAGCCAAGGAACCATGTGTTCTATGCAAATGAAAGCAAATAGTTCTGGTGTTAATCATCTCACTTGTCACTGAGCAAAACAAAGCTTTTGAAGCTAATTCAGAAATTATCCTCACATCAACATGCAAGCTTTGCTGGCTCTGCTTACCTGTGCCAGGTTATTCCCATAATACACATACACAGGACTGCCTTGACTCAAGATCTAACAAATATATCCTGATTTAGTGAAAGTCACTTGGAAGACGGTATTGAATCCGGACTTTTTTTATTTGTTTTGAAATAACTTGTTGGATGAACGTGCCAAAACTTGGGAAACATTAGTGGGCATTGCTGGAAAACTGCTCTCACAGTGTCTAACAGCGGGCCCCATGCTCTGGTACAGCTTGGCAGTCCACTACTTCATCAATCTTTAGTCCCTTTGCAATACAGATGCTGCTTTATTTTTGAGATAGAAACCAAAAACAATTTAAAAAGCACGAGATGTTCTTCCTGAAGATTGTAGAGCTTTACATCGACGTTGCTCCTTCTCTTAGGGGAGCTCAAAGCCTTTTACTTTCTTTAAATAGCAGTGCTTTGTGTCTGTCACCGTACCTGTCATTAGCTCTTTGTTGGGGTCTGTATGTTTGGTTGGCAACACATGCTCCTTTGCCTGATGAGCACCGTGCTTTAATTTCATTTAATTTAAGTGTATTTCGGAGTCAGAATGATCCTCATCAACCAGAGTAATTTCACTTTGCCACATAGAATTAATTAAGATGAAGAGTGTCAAATGAAATGTAAAAAATAATCAGTGGTTCTCATTAAGAGATAATAACAAGATTTTTTTCTGTTGTTTAGCAGTTTGGTTTTGGTCTCAGCATCAAATTTTAAGAACTGTTACATGTTGTGAACATTAATTTTAATACATTTGATCTGGCACCATGCAAATAATTAAAACCTTAAACTTCATTTGACAACCAGTAATTTAGACTTCTAGCTAAATACTGAAAAAGAGCTTTAAGAATAGGTGTCTAATTTAGGCATACATCAGAGTTTGATGAAATGTGTAACATTTGAAAGAGGAGCTGAAGCAGTCTCTGATGGAACCTAATGATTGTATCCAACAACTGAGTCAGGCCTGATACAATTTTGGAAGATTTGAGGCAAAAAAATAAAGAGAAGTTAAAGTTCAGAGAAGTGTGTCAGGGCAGTAAGGGATTTAGAAAAACTGGAGGATTTAGCTTTGTTTTATAAGGGTAGTCCGACATTTCTCTTTTGATCAAGCTGGATGTAAGAAGGATGGCGCAGATTGATTCTCCGTGTCCCCTAGGGATAGGGCAAGAACTAGTTTGCAGGAAAAAGACATTCTGATGTCAGAAAGAGCTGATCTCCCAAAACAGACAGCTATTCAAAGTGGTGGTGTGTCTTCCTTTGGAGATTCTCAAGAACAAGGCAGACAGATATCTCCCAGAAGCGGTGGGATATACTTCCCCTGACTGGAGAAGCGACTTGGCACCTTCTCTCTGCCTTTGTGCCTGTGTTCTTCCAAGGGTGAGCCAAGTATGGAGAAAGGCAGTAAGCATCCATAAGGAATCCACTTGCTTAATGGTATTGCCTCAGCCAAGGGGTCAGAGTGTGGTCTAAACACCCTAATCATTAAAACTTAAATACCAGTCATGAGATGAAAGGATATGTAGCTTAAAACACCGATGACTGTTGAACCAGGACAAACATTGTGGACTGGAAAATAATTTTGCCAATAAAAAGTCTGGGCTATGTTTAAAGTTAGGGAAATTCTTCTTTTTTAAATGTGTAAGTTCTATATGATGGCAGCGTCATTTGGTTTTTGGATTTCCTTTGTGTTGTGACATTTTCAGGATTACAGTAAACAAAGAATTCATCATGAACTGTTCAAGGAATATCAGCTTTATGGGGTTAGAGATGTCATCCCGATTGCCTTCAATTAAATCCAAGAAATAAAGTCTCACCCTTTCCAGCTTGTTATTGGGCTGTGAGCCCAATGAAGTAATTTTCCTTTGATTATGCAGCCAGTCCTGAACATATGAATAGATTTGATGACTGCATGCTGTGGTTTGTTGTGGTTTTTTTCATTTGATGGATTTTATTCCGACTGGAGGCTATACAGTCTGTTATGCTACCCATCAGACTTGGCTACAGAGTCCAGCTTGGAAAACACTGTTCTTTTCCTGCCAACTTGTTCAGCCTACAGTCACTCAGCCTACAACAGCTTGTCAGCTCGACTGAAAAGAGCCAAGTAAGACTTTACCATCATGTTTCTTTCCCTCTCCCTTGCAAAAGACAGTATGTTTCTTGATTCAGATTGGGCAGAAGTTCTTGTGCTGCATGGCCAAGAGCTCTGTTAATATCTCCTGTGTTCAGAAGAGGCAGCCTGGCCCTGTTAACCACTGAGCTCTGAAGAGGAGCCAGGAAGAAAACAATTCTTTCTCGGGAAATTACAGGAATGTTCTGTTCGTAACGCAGCCATGTTTTCATGAGCTTCAGCAACCTAAACACAGAGGGGGATGTAATTTCCACCATTTCACTGTGGCAGAGAGAAACAGCATGTCCTGAGATCATGGAATGAAGGTCTACTGAACTACACGGGAATAAAATCCTCTGAGGCATCCATGCAACACATGGCATCACTGCCCGATCCACAGAGCAAAACGCTCATCAGAAACACCCTCAGGACAGCCCATAAAACTGTGCAGGAAAAGCGCATTTTGAAGTGAGGTTTCTTTGAGCACTCTGCCAGCAACAGAACAGAAACACCACCAAGAGGAGGAGGGCAGAGTAGAAACAAACCTGGCATCTGTGTTTAGGGGAAGACTGACTGCCTGCAGCTCTGCACACCTCAGATAGCTCAGCATACCTGTGCAGGACCGTATGAAGCTAGCTAGTACCACAATCCCACAGATTTATCCCTGGCCATTCAGCTTCATCACTCTTAGGTACATTATGGACTCTTGGGTTTTGAATGTTTAAATTTTCTGCTAAAGGAACCCAAATCCCAGCTCTGTCCACCTTTTCAGTTGCCACTTCTGAGAACCCATTGCATACTAATTTGCTGAGCATTTTGGCAGGCCGAAGTACCCACTAGTTCACTCAGTGTAGGCAGGAATCTTCAATTCCAGTTTGTCAAAAGGGTTAATGGCACCTTGGAGACTGCATCTGCCTGGTCTGGCCATGCCACTGATGCACAGCAGAGCAAGAATTGGTGAGAGAGCACAACAACAATTGCACCAGAATAAGAGCAGGACCATCAGATAGACCTAGACCATTGTTACAGCTCTACAGTTAGAGATATAATCAGAATTAAAACCTCCTAACTCAATTTAGATTCTTCTGTAAGAACTGCAGATGCTTTCACCCCACAAACTGGGAGCTGTATTTATCTGCATTGCCTGCTAGCCGTAACAACACATGTGGCTGGGAAGGTCTTCGTGTTGTGGCCAGCCAGCACTACAGCTCATCTCGCCTTCTCTCTTTGCCTTTCCTCCCAGTCTCAGTCCCACTGGGGCTTTTCTTTCGAGTTCTGATGCCAAATTTTCTACATCTCTCCTGGAAGGCATTCTGCTTGTAAATTGCCAGAGCTCTCTTTTCTTCTAAGTGTTCGCTTCTTTATTCTCCTTTTCTGTAGTCTTTCCTCTTTCGTTTACCTTTAAATCCTTTTTTCTGTGTCTCACTCCTTACCCCATTTTCATCTTGTACAGCTTTTACAGCCTACAAGCCTACAAGTTTCTGTAATTGCAATTTCTTGGGGTCTGTGTGGTTTCCTTTTCTTCTGACTGATTTTGGTTGCCTTTTGGATTGAGTGTTGACACAGCTTGTGCTTCCAGGTAACATGTATAATACCTCATGGAAAAGAAGGATTTATATCCTATAAAAGCACTGAAGTGTGAATTGATTTGAATATTTTCAAACTTTGCTTAAAATTAAATTATTTTTCATAAAATTCACAAGTTAATATGAAGGAATATTGATAGAGGAAAAAAAAGTATTTTAAAAGCAAAGTTTTCTGCAGTATCATATATTCATCTGCTTTTCACAACTGAATGACTTTGAAATGCTCTGTTAAGCTGAGAGCAAATACAGTATGAGAAATAGTGCTCTCTCTGTAAATGCAGAGATATGTGTATTTTTAATACCAAGTACACTATGACCAAAACACTTCCTATCAATTGCTGAAAACAACTTTCTCCACGTTTGAGTAATGTTTTGTATTCGTTTATCTAGGATGAGGAATAGCAGGAACATGAGAGGCTTTCCTGGGAATGCATCCAAGAAGTTCTGGTGGAGGCTCTCTAGTTAATCACTTCGTCAAAACGAAGACTTTTTCCAGTATGCAACATTATTCACTTAACTTTTCATTAGGCCCTTTAATGTAAGTACTACCAAAGCAAGCAGCTGTGATACAGAAACCTTCATTTATGGCACATCACTTGAAAGTCCTGACTTTTCATCTGTGCATCAACAAACATAGAATATGAATGAATACAGATCTTGTGCTTTGCTAACCCACAACAGCCTGAGCTCCCCCAAATCCCAGCACTTAGTGCAGTCTTCCTCAGAGTTGGCTTTCTGTTCCTGTATCATAAGTGAGTGAGTGTTACTCAGAAAGGACTTGAGGTCCCCAAGCATATGTGTCTACTTCCACCATTAAAGTGGATTCAGGTGCTTGGCATGGCTGTCTCCAGGCAGATTTTCCTGAATAACTGATAGCTGCACTCACACTGCCCACGGTTCTCTGGCTGGATGTACTCACGTTGTGCTTATAGGGCTTTACAGAGCATGTGGTTAAGGATCTCACTTTCTTGTTGATGTGACCTATTTTCATGGTTTCAGGTGAGAAATTATGCCAAATGAGCTTTCGTACACCTACTGTGATATGATGAGAAATTTCTATTTTTACAACCACAGCTGTCCTGAAATGTAAAGCTTTTAGTGGTGTGAGGCACTAGAGTTTGATTGCCAGAAGATACTGAATGAAGAAAGAAGAGAGACGGAAATTAACCTGCATAGTGTTATATTAAGATCTTCTTATGGGCAAAAGGAAATACATCAAATGAGTCGAACCAAGGACTTACCATTAGTTTCATTAATATCTTGTTACTCCAGTCAAACATAGCTGATAAATTCAAAAAAGCCTCATAAATGATGTGGTAGAAATGGTAGAGAAGAAAGTCTTCCATGATCCACCTCTTTTCTCTGGCATTATCTCTGGGCCCTCAGGGCATTGGTTTTGGTCTCCCTCAAAAAGAAAGGGGTGTTTATAAAGTTGTGTCAGCATACCAAGGACAGAAAGGGTTATTGTTTGTTAAGCAGTGAGTAGCAATTTGTTCTTTGGATTCTTTTTATACTTCACAAGCAGATACGAAATTTATTGTTTGCTTTGGGCACAGACTCATGGAGCTTGTGACACGAGGCTTAGAGAATACTTGCAGACATGGTGTGGGCAAGCAAAGCAGAGCACTGCACTGGCTGGACTGGGGTCAGCTTTAAACAAGGCCTTGATGATACAATTCTATGCAATTAATAATGGGTGTCTGGGGGCTCTTGCAATGGAATGGCTGATTTCTTGGTAAAGTTCATTTTGTTTGAATACCAAGGTACTTAATGACTTGCAGATGGAATTAACCCTTTTGTGATTATAGCTGTGCCACATGCTGTGTTGTTCTTTTCAGGTGTAATTGCTCTAGAGAGCTGCAAGTGATGTTTTATGCCACAAAAGGATAGCTGCTCTGTGTATTTGGGCTTTGTCTAGATAAAAGGTAATGCCTATTTCTTGAACATTTTACAGTTTTCAGAATTTCTTTGAAATTCTCTGCAGTTCAGCAATTTTGGGGACAAAACCAAAAATTACGTAGAGACTGAGCGAACTGATTTATGAAAGCAGTTTGTTTCTAGCAACTATTTCCCAAGCGATTGTATATGAGTATAATCTGCACATATTTGAAAGATATGAGCACTTGAGTCAAAAGAGATGACGAATGTTCTGTCAGCCTTGGGAACAGCTGATTGTATTAGTTTTAGTTGTGAAGCAGACTTTGGATCTCCCTTTAAGATGCTCTTATAAGGGATCCCCAAGAATCCATTGTTTGAAACACAGGTTTTCCTGAAGAGTGAAATATGTATGACATGGTTGGCTTTCCTGTGCTTGCAGCTACTGGGATGCTTTTGAAACTTCCTCATGCTTGATGGCTTGAAAACCACTGTTTTTGTAAGGATGCTGCACACCTGTAACCTCCACTGATTTTGGGGATTTGCAGTCTCAGTCTCAGCCTGTACCAGTTGTTCATCTGGCTTGGTGTCACCTCCTTAACCACAGGCAGCACTTGTTTCTAATAGAAAGGAACTGGATCTCTTTTTTCCACCTTTGCTGCCTCAGTCCTCACAATGAACTGAAGAGCTACATTTTTGTTTGACCCCGCAGTTAAGGACAGCTTTAATGACAAGGTTGGTTTTGTAGACAGACCTGTTGCCTTTTCTAAGGCGTG
>VXBT01007274.1:16067-140277 GCA_013400235.1 Oriolus oriolus | reverse complement strand
TATATATATATATATCTATCTTAATCTTCCATAGTTTGGCCTTGTCCTTCATGCCATACCATTCCTTGGTCACAAAACTGCAGAACCGCTACAGTGTGAATTTTCACTTCAATTACTAAAAATACAGCTTTCCTAAGCACATATGAGAGATTCTCTTAGGTAAAAAATTTCTGAAAGAATCAAGTACAGCATTAAAAACACTTTTACACACTTATTAAAAAATAAATAAAAATCACAGTGCTATTTAGAAATCATTGAGCTGTATAAATATACATTTGCTAGTTTTCTCTGGGGCTTTTCTCTAAAGAGTAGAACTTTAAATTGTCTGATTTAATCTCAGGTGTTCCTTCAAAACTGAGCTTGTAAAGCATGTCAAGTAAGCAGTACCACTTAGTAGTCCAGCCTTGAGATAGTAAGGGCTTACACAGGCTTCAAAATAGGTACATTTGAAAAGGACTGGTCAGAAGAAAAGATAGACCACATTAAAGAATTGATTAGAAACACAAATTCAACATACTGTTTTTTTTTAATTCCTTAATTAATTATTTAATAAATTAAAATTTTTTAAACTCTCAAATTCCATGGTTAATGGAAACATATTTCCCGCCTATGATTCATCTAAAGTTTTTAGGTATCTGTTTCATATTAACATAAAGCACTTTTCTAATTGCATATTTGTCTTTATTGGTTATGAAGAAAATATTTGCTGACTAACACAAGTTTAGATATCTATTATTTCAAGCTCAAACTCAGTCCTAAATTATCAGTCTGAGACTTGAACTGAAGAGCTCCTGTCTAGTGAGTACCCCAACAGTTGAAAATTCAATGGTAACCTTTCTTTTTCATAAGTTCTTTCACCCTAGATCTGAGCAAATTCAGCTGGCATGATCACTGCGATCAATATTATGCATATTTCAGCACATAGATGCTTACTGAAACACTCCTCATCAGTTCTAACAGACTCCATCACCAACTGCTGCATGAAGAGTGGAAGTTCACTCAGCTAATCCTCTCCACCTGTACACTCCGTCAACTTTTCACTTGTGAATTAATTCAAACTGTCTTGGGGCTGGAGAAGATCTCCAGGCACGTACTTAATACAGAGCATATTTCTGTACAAAAGCACAAAGCCATAGATGTCTCCTCTTTCTTCTGTGTACTACTAGACAGATTTCTATTTTTTTTTTTTTTCACCTCTGACAAGATTAAATGGGTAGGAACAGAAATAACAGATCAATAATTCAGTTAGGAAAAAGAAATTGTTTTTCTTCATTCTGACTGTACCTCTTTGAAATAGTTGATGTTATAGCACAAAACCTGCAGCATGATAGCTTACTACCTTTGCATGGTGTTCTAAGATAATAAGCACAGATAAGCCACTGTGATCTGTTGTGGGTTGTGGAGGATCTTTTAAATTTTTATTTTTATCTTTTTTTGTTTCACTTATTTATTCAATTAAATGAGAATTAGAAATGAGCTAAGCTTTGTGTGGTGCTTGTAACTATATGCTAGCTTTCTACACCTCCCCTCCTCCTCCCATGAATAACTTCTGAACCTGTGCAATTTCTTCCAAGTTTCACAAGGGTCTCTCAACCAGCCGAAACAAACCAAGTTAGCTGCTGAATACTGCAGGAAGTATATAACTGAAATTTATAGTAAGCCTAGTTTTGGTTCTAGTGTTCATAGAATGTCAAGTTTTAAGGTTAAAATTCAAAAGCTTGTCTATTGCTTATTTACTCATTTTATAATCATAATGATAGAAAGAAGCTTTAAATTTTTTGGTCTTTTTAATTTTGTTTACCAAAAAGAGCTAATTAGAAGAAATATTATTTCTCTACAATGCCTAATAATCAACTATGCTCTTATCAATTTACAAGTCATAGGAATGAATATTTTTCTTTCATTTGTTTCTTTGTTCCATTAAAGCTAGCTTGTATAAATTTTGCCTTTCCCTTTTTTATTCCCTGCTCTCTTTTATTATGACGTTTTTTACTAATTCCAAACAGACTTGAAGATAGGAGTTTTACACAGACTCACAGCTCCTTGAAATTTTGTGACTTGTAGAACAGAACAGCACAAATATACAAAGAATTGTCCTTTATAATTTGACAGGACCTAAGAGTGCAGAAGACACTATGGCTGGCCAGTCATTACAAGCAAAACCCTGGACAAGTGACAGTAGACTGAGCACACGTTGTTCCTATTTCTCTTCTTTACAGGAAGCATGTACCTTGGAGACAAGCTTATATAGCTCAGTACTCAATCAACAATCTAATTTTTGTATTTTTAAGTCAGCTATTTCAAAGACTTTATCATTTCACTATTCTCACATAAAGAAATATATCACTGCAAGGCTTGTTTAAATCATATCCTTATGCAGTTAGAACATTATTGAAACTTTTGGGTTAAATGGATTGGTATATTACTTAAGAAGTTTTGGAGATTTGAATGGGGCAGGTTCCTCTTCTTTCATGGAATTATATAAACTTCACTGAATTTTTTCCAGAGAAACAGACGTTTTATGAGCTAGGAAAGACTAAAGGATAAATTCCATTTTAGGTAATCATATTTTAAAGCTTAGAGATCATATGAATATGTCTAAATTCTGTAACAAAATCTGAATGCATAAGATTTTCTCACTGAAATAAATAAGACATAAGTATTTTAAGACTATTGTAAGACTGTTGCAAATACTGTAATCACTACGATCAAAAGTTACAGGATCAAGTTGAAATATTTACTTTTGCCATTTTTTGTTCTAAACAATTTGTTATCCTCCAAATAAAAAACACTTTTGGTAGTTCATCATCAGCTAAGCATTGTTGATCTATACATGTCTTGCTTGAACGCACATTTTTGTCTCCATCATCTTTTAATGTATAGAAGACCAAAATAATATATTTTTCTACATGTCAATATATAGTAACTTTATTTTAATCATAATAGCTATTTTCCCAAAGCTGACAAGTTCTTTCAAGCATCAGGTGAACAGAAAGATGCAGAACAACTTTGAAATAAATCTAATGTTATACATTACTTATACCTTGGAGTAAAAATAGTTTGAAGATGAAGTTTTATAGAGATGTTGAGGCAGAACTCCTTGTGTTTTAGTTTATGGCCATTACTCCTTGTCATGCTGCTGGGCACCACTGAAAAGTGTGTGACACCATCCTCATGACACCTCCTTTTAGGTATGTCAGAGACTAAAAATAGTTCAGGCCTCAAACATTGGTATAAAGTTTTAAAGAAGCTACAACCACAAAACCCTTCTTGAAGAACTTTGGACTGTAAGTCGAACTACTGAGATTAGATAAAGGGAAAACCCATTCTTTCGTTAACCTCAGGCCTGGAGAGAAACAAACATGTAAACAAAGAAGAGAATGTGAGCCAAACCCAGCAGGTGTGCTAAGATTCATCCCTGGCTGAGTTTGGGGTGGGGGAGACCACAGCCCATAGAAGCCAGATTTACACAGACTCCCCCCTGAAAAGAGGAGGGCGAGGAGGTTTTGGGTGTAACCTCTGCTCAGGGGCAGTGAACACCCATCCCCCCTTTCATGCAAACTGGCCCAGCTGTGGAACCCCCAACCCCACAGGCCACATCCACAGGACTCTCACGTGACAGACTTTGCACCACAGGACTGCACGCAATGCAACAGATCCAGAGTCTGCTGTAAGAGACTGCCCTGCTCCCCCAGGGGGACATGCTGGGACATTCCTACCAAGCCTGAGCACATATAAACCCATCGGATTCTATGCTTTTCTAGGGGGACCTTCACCACCAAGAAGACCAGCTGGAGAGGATCAACGGAACATTGCTGGGATCCACAAAGTGGTGATATTTTCCTTATTCTGTCCTTGTCACCCTCTTTCCGTCCCCTCCACCTATTTTCTACTTCTTTCTTTCTATTTCTTTTTTTGTTTGTTTGATTGTTTTTTTGTTTGTTTGTTTGTTTCTTTCTTTCTTTCTTTCTTTCTTTCTTTCTTTCTTTCTTTCTTTCTTTCTTTCTTTCTTTCTTTCTTTCTTTCTTTCTTTCTTTCTTTCTTTCTTTCTTTCTTTCTTTCTCTCTCTTTCTCTCATATTTACTAGATAATAAAATCCTTATTATTGTCACTGGCATATGGTCTTGTTTGCACCTTAATTTGAGCAGAGGAATTTCTAAAGAACCTTAATAACAACTGGATCTCAACAAGGTATTTATGTGTTGATGAGATCCCCTCTCAGTCTTCTCTTCTCTAGACTAAACAGACCCAGCTCCCTCAGTCTCTCCTCATAAGAGAGATGCTCCAGACCCCTCATCATCTTTGTGCCCTCTGCTGACTGTCTCCAGCAGCTCCTTGTCTTTCTTGAGCTATGGAGATGAGAACCAAACACAGCACTCCAGATGTGGCCTCACCAGGGCTGAGCAGAAGGGCAGGATCTCTCCCTCTGACCTGCTGGCCACATTCTTCCCAATGAACACCAGGATGCCATTGACCCTTCTGGCCACAAGGGCACACTGCCAGCTAATTGTCAACTTGTCATGCACCAAGACTCCCAGACTAAATCTATCAAAAGCCATTTTATAATTCAGCTAGGTAATTAGCTTTATTCCCTGAGTTACTATGTTGATGTGAAATCCAAGGCAGTGAAGCTATGGAGGTGAACAAGCCAAAATTCTGTCACTTTTAATCTCAATTTATATAAATAGACCTCATGTCACAGCTAAATTTGTTTTTTTTTTCACTTGATTATACATGTCCACTAGATAAAGCACATAAAACATCTAAACTGTCTCACCTGCTCAGTAATAGAGTTCCAACAGGCCACTGGAAGCAGGGAAGTTGGCCTCAACTTGTTTGATAAAATCAGTGCACAACCAGAATGTTCAGAAAACTAACCATTATAAATCTGGTATCTTATTACTGTCTGATTGGTTTTGATTTTTGCCCTGAGGATTTTATCAGATACACATGGACCTTTGATCTGCCATGCACAGATCAAATACTTCTTCGTTCATCATGAGAAAAATACTTTTCTCTCTGACTTGTTCCTTCATGTCATTAAAAAGCTAAACCAAACTCATCACTGGGCTATAAGTATATATCTTTGGTTTTCAAATGAATAGAGTTAAATTGTCAGGGCTGCTTGTATGCTTGTTTTTTTCTTCCTTTTTCCTGAAGAGTGTATGTCTTTTAAAATTTTTATTGTAAACCACATATAAAATATTGCAATTCTCTGTACACAAAAGAATAATATAATTTTAAAATTTAATTCATTTAATTATTTATAATAATTCATAACTTAGACTAATAATTTTTTTTTAAATTGTAGTGGCCTATATTGACATGTAATATTTCATACTGTGCCTTAGAAAGCCTAATAACAGAACTGATGGTTAAAAATAACTTAAATGTGATGATTACCATGGAAAATCTGACCATCCCAAAACTATCCCACATAGTTTCTGCTGCAGAACTGACCAAACTCTGTATTGATAATACATGTAAGTAATGAGCAAAAACTGTTTCTGAAGATTTGTAAATGGTCAAAAAGAACAGGTGTTTACAAATAGTTATGGTGGTTCCGAGAGGTTATGCCATCCTCTTAAGATAATAACTGTAGATGCTGCAGATGCTTGCTCACTGAGGACCATGGACCAGCTGGATATAAAAATTCATTTGAATCAGCTTGACAAATCTCATCTGATCTTGCTAAAAACCCTTCCACAGAGACCTTTGCAAGAAAGAATCCTGTAGCCCTGGAAAGCCAAAGAATGCTGTCTGAAATTCAGCAGATGAATTACCCCTAAGTGACCCTGTATGTTATGTCATCCCTACCGTCTATATTTCTTTTTTACTATTGTATCCTCTTTTCCAAAAAGATGCCTTAGCTGTGTAGTCACAGTAAATTTTTTTCAAGTAGGAGAGAAATTCCCACTCCTCACCTCTCCCACAAGAAGATTTCACCAGAAAATAAAAACTAGAGCCTGCATCACCTTTGTCCAGCCCCTGCTCTTTAAGAGCACAGCTGTATATTTATATAATTGCATGTGTCTCTCTGCACCTGTATATCTATGTATGTGTTTATACAAATTTATAAAATGCACATCACCATATATGGTTACTCGTATATATGGCAGGAGGGATTGGAAATAGATGATCTTTAAGGTCGCTCCCAACCCAGACCATCCTATGATTCTATAGAGAAATCACACATTATTTCCTGTAATCAACTAAGTTATTCCAGGTTCTACTATTTTTGTGTGTTGTAACATCTCTAAAAGTTGATGTATGAGTCAGCACAGGCCAGCAGCAAAGACAACCACAAACATACAGCTAAAACACAGACTGAACATATTTCCATTGCCTTGCTTACAAGAATATCTGTTTCCTTGCTTCCTGGGGAATCCCCGAAGGAATGCCTTGGCTGTGGTACAGAAGCAGAGACCCAGGCACTGTTAAACTTCTTCCATGCTGGAGGATCATTGGCCTCCTGTTCATATAGTTTTATCAAGGGTTATTTCAAGATGCAAGGTCCTTTGAGTGATTTGTAGTCCTCCTCGACAGTGTTCTGCTTTTAACCCATTCCTCCCAATAGCTGATTTGTTTTCAGTGAGGTAACAGAAGACTCACAGGGTATATATCCATGCTTCTGAAGAAAAGATAGACAAAGGAGAAGTTTGAACACTGTTTGAGCACTACATATTTCCTATCTCTTGCCCCTGTTTTACCAGGGACTGAGAGATGCAGCAACACAGAAATTCAGCGAGAGAATTAATTATTTATTAATTTACAATTCAATTTATATATCCTAGTTCCATAAAACGATTGGTTAGTGTTCACACTTCTCCTAGGCTGAGCGGTTAAAATTCTATGACACCCATTTCAAAACATATCCTCAAAGTACCATAAACAGAACCTAGCAAAAACACCAGATGTGGATGTTATTTACAAAACCTATCTTACTGTTTTCATAGCTTGTGTGATAAAAGAAAAGTTCTCACAGAATTAAAGCAAGAAGCTGGGAAATTCTTCTACTAGCAGCATTTCAGTATCCACTATCTCTATACTTCCCAGTTTGGTTTTGAGCCAATCCAACGGCATCTCTAGTATAAATGTGACACTGAGGCTAACCCAAAATAAGAGAAATTAAAGTGAATATATACCACCTTAGATCTCAGAATCAGGGACATGTTCATAGTTTGTTTTATTTTTTTATTTAGTTATCTAATAGACAAAGGTAAGCTGTCTTGTTTCCCCTGGATTTCAGGAGCATGTCAGACTACACACATTTTTGGCACAGAAGTCAACTATTCAGCAACTGCCAAATCAGCTGTGACTCTGCAATAGGTCTCATGGGATATGAAAAAGATTTAAGTAAGCAAGGAAACAGATGCTTTTTGTACACGTGAGAGAGTATGCTGTTTTCTCCATGTGTCCAAAATTTCATGGTGTTATGATTTATGGAAGTTTAAACTCTGATACATGTATACACATATAAACATACACCGATTTGTATTTAACCTGCCTTCTGAACAAGCTTTCTTCTACCAGTTTATTGCGAACTGGTAATACAAGTATTCACACACCAAAAAATTATCTGAAGAAGTTTCAGTTTTGATCAACAAATGGCATTCAAATGGAGTTTTTTGGTGGTGATGGGATATTTTTAGTTAATGTGTAGTTTCATTTGTTTGTTTGTTTTCCATCCTCTATATTAGTCTTTTAGTTTACAGTCAAACTACATATTAATCTCCCCAAATACTAGCATTTCAGCTTTCTCTGCACAGTTTTTTCCCCTCTGATTTACTTGGTGGTATGTATACTCTACTTTTGTCAGCATTTTCTCCTTAATTATGCCTTCTTAGATCAAACACAGACATCTGTGCTGTCTTAAGCATTATGTGAAGAATTATTTCTGGCATAGACTCCCTTATGCATAGCTTAAAACTAAGAGCTAGTACACTGATAGTGTTCCATACCAGAACAATTTTGATCAACTCTCACTGCAGTTATAAACTTTGTAAATGTTGGAGAGAAAATGGATATTATAAAAAGATTTGAGAGACAACAGCTGTGGACAAGCTGTACAGCTGGCACATTTCAACTCATCATAGCTGTAGAATGCAAGATAAGTGTAGTTCGTTCCCAGATCTTGACTGATTTCCTTAAAATATACAATTACTCAACGCAAGTGAGATTTCTGTCTTTTGAATGAAAGAAAGGAAAAGAGAAAGAGAAGAGAGGAGAGTTAGAGAGAGAGGAGAGAATAAGGGAGGAAGGATGTTTCTTTATATAAGACAGAATAAGTAAGACATTATGTAAAGATGTTTTCAGTGCTTTAATGGTTTACCTCAGAAACTGGTTGATTTTGGCAGGGAGGGGGAATATCTGCTGCTCTATCATTAAAAAGTGCAGTATTTTGCTCAAAGACATTTTTAGCCATGTGTGTTAGTAATGTAAATCCCCCATCCCCAAACAGGGATAGATAAAACTTAAATCTTTTAAGCTTTAGTACCAAAAACTTCTGTAAAGATGTTTGCCTAACACATTTAAAGCAAAGTAGATATCTTGAAAAAAATAATCTAACAATTTAAGCAATGGTTAACTCAGCAAAGTTATGTAGTCAATTTAAGTGATTAAGTGATTTTTTACAGGTTTTGCACTAGCTATATTAATTTTAAATCTGCAGAAACACTTTGGGGAGAAAATATCATTAGGATTAACAGAAAGCATTCTGTAAGTAAAATAAACTTCATTAGATATACTACCTAAGAGTCAGAAATACACTTCAGCACTAGATTAAACATAAGTGCAATTCGGTTTCTGAAGCTGAGTGTTTGTCTGCAAGGTGGGTGATCAAAGTTCCACTGTAGTTAATGAAATCTAGAAATCTATTCAGCTTACCCTAAAAGGATTCCTGTATCAGCTGAAAGGATTCACTATCAGCTGAAAATTTGCCCAAGCTTCAGTGATTGTACAGACAAAACCTTCACTGACTATAGTGGGATTTAGAGATCTATCACACCCCAACATAACTGAGGTGGAAGAGAGTAGTTTACACATCATCACACAATATCCTTGCCTATATATTAAACAGATGTGGATTTGATGAGTGGAATATTTGATGGATGAAAAATGGGCTGCGCAGCAATATCCAATGAGTTACAGTCAACGACTCAGGGTCCAAAAGGAGAATAGCAATAAGTCGTGTCCTCAAAGCTCTGTGTTGCAACCAGTATTGCTCAATATCTTTGTTGATGACATAGGGAGTGGGATTGAGTGCATCCTCAGCAAGTTTGCAGAGGATATCAAGCTGAGTGGCACAGCTGATTCGCTTGAGGGACAGGATGCCGTCCTGAGGGACCTTGACAGGCTTGCGGAGACAGCCCATGTGAAACTCATGAACGTCAGCAATGTGTACTCACAGCCCAGAAAGCCAAATTAATTCTGGGCTGCATAAACAGCATGGCCAGCAGGTCAAAGGAGCTTATGTTCTGCTTCTACTCTGCTTTGTAAGACCCCCACCTGGAGTACTGCATTCAGGTCTGAAGCCTTGCTTTCAGGTCTGGTGCGAAAGGACATAGACCGGTTAGAGCAAGTCTAGAGGCGGGCCACAAAAATTGTTAGACAAGTGGAGAACCTTTCCTATGAGAAAAGACTGGGAGAGTTGGGACTGTTCAACCCGCAGAAGAGAAAGTTCTGGGGAGACCTGATTGTGATGTTTGAATATATAAAGTGGACTTATAGGAAAGATGAAAAGAGACTTTTTGCCGGGGTCTGTAGTGACAGGATAAGGGACCATGTTTTTCCACAGAGAGGTGGCAGATTTAGACTGGATAAGGAAGAAATTTTTTGAATTGAGAATGATGAAACACTGGAACAAGGTTCTCAGAGAAGCTGTGAATGCCCCATCACTGAAAGAGTTCAAGATCAAGTTGGACAGGGCTTTGAGCAACCTGATCTAGCAAAAATGTCCCCCACAGGGGAGTTGGAACTGCATGATCTTTAAAGATGTGAGAGACCAAAATGTTATGGTTAATGGCTTAAACATTGTTATAAAGGACTTTTTGCCCATTATGGCAAAACAGTATAAAGAAGCTGCAACCACCTAAGCTCACCTGAAGATGTCTCCTGAACTGGAACTTCAGACTGTGAGTTAAGCTGCCAAAAGTGACACTATTGTCCATTTATCTCAGTCTCGGGAGAAATAAACAAGGCTGAAGGAGAAGAATGTATCCACAAGAAAATCAAACCCAGCAGCTCTCCTGAAAATCATCCCTTGCTTTGTTCGGAGGGAGGCCATAAGCCCGCAGGCCCATCTGCCGAGGCCAGGTTTGCACAGATTCCCCCACAACCAAGGGAGGAGGAGGAAGGTTTTGGGAGTGTGGCATAACCTCTGGTCAGAGGGAGTGAACACTCACCCTCCCTTGCACAAATTGGCGCAGTTGTAAACCCCCCCACCCCAGGGAGGCTACATCCATGGGGCACTCACATGAGGAGCAGCTAAGGAGGTGTCATAATCCATCAAAGACCACCAAAATACCCCCAGACTCATTCCTGAGGCCTTGCATCAGAGCACTGCACATGATGCAAAGAGATGCAGCAGATGCAGTCTGTTGCAAGAGACAGTGTCAAACTTGCCCCCCTCCCCCCTCAGGGGAGGTACCTGGTCATTCCCGCCTGGATGTTACATGGTCCAAAAAATCCCTTTGATTTTTTCGAGTAATCTGCATAGTAATGCCCATCCCCTGGCTATTCTGCACCCCTTAATCTGTTCACTGTGGGGATAGGGTGAGCAAACAAGTAGATCTTGATGCTGTACCCACTCTTCAGCAAAAACTAGAACATTAGGGGGTTATCAGTATTCTTTTGGATAAAAAATCTAAAACACAGCAACATATGAGATGTTATGAAGAAAACTAACTCTATCATAGCCAGACCCAGTACAATATTTTACAATTTAATTTGCAGTTGTGCAATTTGGCACACAATACTTATTGCAAAACACTAAATCAATAATTCTTCCAGTAGTTGTACTGTTCTATGTCCCCATAAATACTGTTTTACAATTTTGCATCATAAAAAGAAAAATACAAACTTAGTGTTGAAATTGGGGTTAATTTGCAGTCTTATTGATCATTTTGTTGATAGCTTATGGCTGGAGTTTTTAAAATAATTTAGTAACCTATTTTTTTTTTTTTTGGAATCTATAAAATGAGACATAGAATGATGTGTTTTTGTTATGAGTATTGGACCACTGTAATATAGTATTGAATAAAATCCACATGCTAACACCAGAAAACTGGAAATTACTAGCAGATTCAGAAAATTATAAGCATGTAGCTTGATTTTTTTTGTGCACTGTTATTTCAGAAAGAATGATTTCTTTGTTGGCCAGCTTCTGGCAAAGAACAAAATAATACCACAGGAGTAATTCTAAAGAGCCAATGTAAATCTCTAAAACCTGTTTAAAATCAAACCAAACAAGCAAAGAAACAGTTTAAAAACGAAACAAAAATGAAAATTTCATAACAGCATTGAAATATGTGGGGGCAACAGATTACTGAGAGCCAAGAATTTCAGTAGGGGAAATAAAGGGCTAAGGAATCTCTCACATATTTCAAATGTTGCTAGAATGACAGCAATATGGGTAGACTGATGACAATATGGGTAACACTCAGGAAGGAGCTGAAGTTTTAGAATATCAGATAAAATTGTGCATTAGTATACACATGAGTCTGGAGGGGGCTGTTAATGCAATTCTTGGAATTGAAATGCCAAACAAACAAATATCAAAGACATTGCAAGTTCTAGGTGAAGTTGAAAGTGCTAAAACCCAAGAGCGATGATGAGGGAGATTTATCACTGTTGTGTCTCAGAAAGAAGTGATAATTCTATATGAACTGCATGTAACCAGAAAATGCAGTAGTAAACGTGCTGTATATTAACTTTCTGGAAAGCGTTGATGTTTTTGTTAGTTGGTCATAAATAAAATTGATTACAATCACTTGAAATTACTGTCTAGGAAACAGTTTTGGTGAAAAGGCTCAATACATAACAGAAGTTGCTAAATGTTGGTTCAGCAGAATACTACGCACATACACACTCACATACACATACAAAAAACCATTCTGACATAAGATGTCTAGAGAGAAAAGCAACTGAGGGCAGTTAAGAATATCTTTTAAAAAGAGAGAATACAAACATCATATAAAGACAACAGTAAGAATTTGTACATATAAAAGAATAAAGCGCAGTAAGGGCTAAAGGCTCTCCACTATGACCTAAAAGAATAAATGAAGAAATTTGGCCAAACATGAATGAAGGTTTTTTCTAAGCAGGTAAGAAATATCACAAAAACTGACAGACTAACATGCAGAAACCAGAGAAACATAAGACCTTCACTACTGCAGAAAGCACGTAAGTGCTGAATTTATGACTTTTCTGAGGACTATAGCTGATAGCAATAGAAATGTAGTAAGATTGATGTTAACTCCCAAGCTAAAGCAGGGAAAGCATGAATTAAAGAGCAAATAACTGGGCTACATGTGTGCAAATTTGCATGGTCTGCTGAAATATACCTTCAAGAATTTCTGAAGTGTTTGTTTATGCCTGAAATGTTGGTAGTTATTCATAAATTCTATCAAAATAAGAATGTCTCTTCTCTTTGATAGCCAGCCAGTGTTATCTGTATTGGCTTTATTAAACCCTTTGATGCATTCACTCATGCTATTGTAATTTCCAGAATTAGGCTTTTCTCAGTTAATGGCAATTATAATTAATATGGTGTTTGAAAACCATTCATTAGAGTTGAAATTAACTAACATATCTCTTCCTCTCCACGATGTATATGCATTGTAAAAAAGAAAATTTTGATGACATTTTTTCATTTCAGAAGAAGAAAATTATGTTTTTAAACTTTCATTAAGATACCATTTTTTGTTTTAAATATTGAACAGAAGCATTTTTTATATTCTAAAATATTTTGCATAGAATACAGTTCCAATGCTCTGAAGTGCCAATATTTTAATCCAACTCAAAAGAGACAGGAAAAATAATTTCTGCTTGAACTGAACCAATTTTTTTGAAAAAGGCACAGTTGCTGTAGCTGCAGGGGCCCCATATAAATGCCAAGTACTTGGGAGATGTCATTTCACTAAGAACTAAACTGTTGTTTCTCTATTGAGGAGCTTGTAACAAAAGTGTCTGTTCAAATTTGTTGATTATGATACCTGTCAAACTAGAATATTAATTTCTCACTCAGTTTGACATCTAAATTAAAAGATATATGATAAAGAGAAAATCCATGCAGGAGAAATGCATAATTGGTTGGAAAAAACAACCTTCCAATGGTTATTAATAATATACTCCCAAACTGGAAGATTATTCACTGTCATACCTCAAAGGGGTCTGTTCTATTTCCAGTGTTGTTGACTGAGTTATAATTTTCTTATTGAAGAAAAGAAAAGTTTTAAACACTTTGCATGGCCAGACTACACTTCAGAAATTTCTAAGTGAATTAATTTAATCTCTGGTCCATAGTACTGATGTAGATATTTAAAAGCATTTGCTTGGGGAAAAGAAAAAGAGAAGAAATTTCTTTACAATATTGACTTTCACTCTATACTTTAGCAATAAAATGCCCCAAGGACCAAGGGTATAGGTATATATGTAGGCCTATACATGTCAAGAGGTGCCGAAGAGAGGTGATATTGCTTCTTAAAGCCGAAGTTACACATGGCAGATGAGGCATCCAGCCTGCAGAAGACTGGATATGAATGAATTATTCCATTTACTTAGATGAAGAAGAGTGAGAAACATAAGGTAATGAACTTTAGGAAAAATTAAGAAACAATAAAACAAGTAAAAGAATTTTACTAGACAGTTAGTTACACAAATATTTATAGAGTAAACTTTCAGAAAGTAACCTGAAGGTTCCTCAAGCATTTCAACACACAGAAAATTGTGCTGTTGTAAAAAAGACAAAAGACATTCTGAGGATACTAATGAAAGTATTGCATGAAAGATGCTGTGGCTCTTTTCTGGAAAGATGTGGTCGGTTTCTGTCACTCTCCCTTCAAAGGCAAAAGGACACTGGAGAGTGATATCTTTATCTTGTTATGCCTGTATGCATACATACATACATGCTTTTGCACACTATCCTAAACAGAAGCGCTCATGTTCCAAAATGACATGGTGCAATCCAGCTTCAGTCCAAAATAGTTTGTTGTTACATTGGATGTCAGTGTGATTGAGATAATTAGCCCAGTTTCTCAAGTGTATCATGCTGGCAGCATAGGAGGCTTTGAATCAAAGCTATGCCATGTTGAGCCAGTTTGGACAGGCTGAACACACTTGAGTCTATTTCCATGAGACATTACAGATATATTTTCAGGCATACTGGAAGTGAAAGACAGTAAATATACTACAAATGAAGTATGAACAGTATGAAAAAAAAATGGAAATAAAGAAAATAACCTTGTCTTTCAAAATAGTTTCATTGGATGAAAAAAAGCAAAAAGTGTGGGTCAAAATGTGATTTTGTAAATGTTATTTTAAGGTTCATTTTGCCAATTTGTTAAAGGGTAGTGGGAAATACAGTGTAAGTTTGTGTCAAAGTGCTAGTTTTCTATCTATTATTTCCCTGAAGGCATTAAAATGTATCACTGACATGTCTGACACAGCACTTTTTAACATTTGTTTAAAAAATCTGTGTAAAAGACATCAGCCAATCATATCAGGATAGTAGCTGCTTCACTTGCAAATACACCTTCAAATCCAAGGCAAAAGGTCATAATTTTCTTTAGTTCTCAAAAACATTATGTGAAAACCTTTCCAGCTTCTAGACTTTTTCCTTAAATTCAGTCACAGGTATATTATGATTTTCAGCCTTGTTCTTTTACAAATATTGACTTTTTTCTAAGGTTTCTTCCAGCTACATTAGCCAATAAAGAATGGCTAGATTACCTCAAAGGACTTGTTTCTAGTCAAGCTGCTATATCATCTGGCTCACAAATCTCACTTCTTAATCCTGATGCATAACCTCCCATTGTTTCTCAGGATTTATTTTCTGTATGATTCAAGATAGCAATATGGGGCTAGTTGCAGTCACATATGTTCTAACATCAGCTCAGTGAAAGAGAAATTAGTTTAGGTTTCTCAATTAGTTTCTTTTTTTTTTTTTTTTTCCATGGGAATGCACCACTTTTTTAGGACTTAATTTAAAAGAAATTGAATAATTTCTGGGTTGAATTACAGTTCAACCCAGATCACTCAGTATCTCAGTGTTTAGAGCATTGATTCTGTGCACGTCATAGAATTACAGAGTTATGGAGTGCTTTGGGTTGGAAGGCCCTTAATGTTCATCTGTTTCAAATCAACTTGCCATTTGCCCCAGGGACACCTTCCACTAGACCATGTTGTTCAAAGTCTTATCCAACCCAGCCTTGAACACTTCGAGGGATGGAACATTCAAAGTTTCTTGGGGCAACCTGTTCCAGTGCCTCATCACCCTCACTGTAAAGATTTTCATTATATTCATTAATATTCATTAACCTGAAGACGTCAGGAATATATTTCATGAATGAATTTAATATACGGGTGTGATTTTGTTCCCATTTATAGACAGATAAATTTAATTTATGTCCATTATTTTTCTTCAGCAGAATTTAAATGTCTTCTATGAAAGTTTATTCAGGAGATGCCTGAGTATCTCCAGCATGAAAAATCAAGAAGGGATCAGAAAACAAATAATTAACTCTTAAAGGATACTAGTGAATGTAGCAGTTCTTTAGCTCAGTAATTTTGGAAGATTGATCTTCGTGAATTTTAGTTTGAAAAACAACTTTTAAGATAAATTATTGGACAGCACCATAAAACTTATAAAGTGCATATATTTAAACTGAATTATTTTGAAATTCACTTAGTTTCATTCCCTTTTGTCTTACCGTGTATATTGCTAATTTAAGTTTCATCTATTATCAACATGGCCACAGAAAAGTTTATTTTGATCCTTTCACCTTGTCTCACAGTGATACTTTAATCTTTTAATCTATTCCTTTAAATTGTCTGCTCATCAAAGACAGAAGTCTAGTTTAATTACAGATTTCTGCAAACACGTATTTTCATTCACGTATCGTGTTAGTCTCATCTGCTCAGGGCAGAACAGGATATACGAAAACTGACATCCTGTTTTGGGGGCTAAATAGACTGGGAAGAAAAGCCACTTTATATGCATATGAGTTTACCTGCAGCATAATGACTTCTTCCAAAAACTGGGTTTCCACAGGGGACTACTGCTAAGAACTAGATTTGTAACCAAAGGAAATTATATTGTTCTACTTTCAGAGATAGTATAATAAAACTGAAGCCAATTTGCTTACACTAATGTAAAATCTGAGTAAGCAAAGTGGTACCTAAGGAGGTGTAGAAAAATTGCTCTTATAATCACAGAGGACTTGCATGGGAAAAAAAAAAAAAGAGATGCCTCGATCTATCTAGAAAATATAGAAACTAGAGAAATAAGGGACTGAAAACTGGAGATTTTTATTGGCAATATGATAAGAGTTATTTAATACCAAGATGGACTCCAGCTTGTAGAGAGGCAAGTTTGCATGTAAAATTAGATGCTCAATACAGCAGTTGTATTCTGTACTTGGAAATTGGTTCAGCATCCTAAACAGAGCAAACTGCTTTAGATGACTTTAAGTGTGACTCCCAGATGTACTTTAGCTACCATTTCAGCTACTTATACAGAATGTGACATGTATGCTACGTTCATGCAGACATTTCGATCTACCTAAGGCTTCTTAAATGTTATTAAACGCCTTTATCTAGCTATAGAAGGCAAGTATGTACATGTGAACTACGAAAGGGATGCAGCTGTCTGTCACTGTTGTTCTAGCAGGACTAAGGCCTCTAACAGTCCCAGGGTCACACCAGTCAGACAGGAGGAAGTGTTGACTCAAATACCTCTATGTTTCTAACCATAGGTTTAATGGGTGAAGCCCATGTCAAAGTGTCCAAGTTACTACTGCAGAAGAAGGTAATTTTCAATTGTGTAAGAAAGAGTATTTAGATTTATTTGACAAGTTCTTCTATATCTCATTTACTTTCCAGATACTACTCCAAGAAAGCATAAATTTCTGTTGTCAGAATTATCCTCTTACAGATGTCTTCTCAAGAGCATTCCACCTAATGGTATATGTCTGTGTTCTAGAAACTGAATCATGTCATTGGACTAACACCTAGCCAATTAACATTTGAACACTAAATTTAGATCTAAAACCTGGTGATGAGCCCACCTCAAGCCTTAGTTCATTAGCCAGATCTCAGGCATCCAGGTTACTAAAACTGGATGCATGAATTTTAATCAGCCAAAATCATCTGTGATAAATTTTACCATTGGAATCAACCCATCTAGACTACCTAACAGAAAAAAGATTATGTACCTAACACAGTATAGATAATGTTTACATTCTTACATCTCTCATAAAACATTTAGGTTTATTCTTTGTATTTTAAAACAGTTAAATGATAAAAGAAGCCACTTAGGAAAGTAAGACTCGCAGGATTTTCATTAATTAATAAGTTGAGATTTTTATCTAAAATTTGTTATATCTATGGATGACATCCAGAGAGGAGATACATTCAAAGTAATAGATAATTTTTAATGAATCTGTCAAAAATCAAGTATTAAGATGGAAGTGGTTTGGGCTCCTAGTTCCGTGTACTTCCTATCTCATTACCCACTTATAGTGCTTATTGAGGCCTTCATACAATGGAAACAAATTTGAATTAGTTGACAAAGTTGATTTACTGCAAAACAATTTTATACTGTGTATTAAACAAATGAAGAAAAGGGATTAAAATGCACTTTCCAGTGTTTTTCAGATCTACTCTAGTGCACAGCACTAGTAATTATTTGATTGAAATCAAATCTGACACGTTGATAATATTTTAATTAGTAATACTTCTATGACTTGCTGGGAGGTGACATGCTAATTTTGGCTTGCAGCTTGAGAGACTGGCTGGGAAGCAGATGGAGATAACTTGTAGAGCGTTCTCCCTCCTGCCTTCCATTTTTATGGTCTGTGGTAAAATGAACCTCCTTAGTAGGGCTGGAAATGGTGGTATGAATTACCATTCTCAGAAAATCATGATGAAACTTTGCCTTTCTGGTTTACCTTAGAATTTATCAGCACAGCAGAAATCTATGGAACAACTATTTTGCTGAGCTTGTTTATAGAATCATAGAATAGTATTATTTGGAAAGGATCATTAAAGATCTTGTAGTCCAATGCCCCTGCAATGAACAGGACACCTTTAACTACATCAGGTTGCTCAGAGGCCTGTCCAACCGGATCTTAAATGTTTCTAGGGATGGGCAATCTACCACCTCTCTGGGCCACCTGTTCCAATGTTTCAACACCCTCTCAAAAAAATTTATTACATATATCTAATCTAAAGCTATCTTCTTTTAGTTCAAAACTGTTACCCTTTGTCCTATAGCAAAAAGCCGTGATAAAAATTTGTTCCCATCTTTTTTGTAAGCCCCCTTTAAATACTAAAAGGCAATGATATGATCTCCCCACCTTCTGTTCTCCAGGCTGAACAGTCTCAACTGTCTCAGACTTTTCTCATACAAGAGGAGTTCCAGCTACCTGTTAGTATTTGTGGCCCTTCTCAGGATCCACAACAACAGGTCCATGTCTTTCCTGTATTGAGGACCCCAGAGCTGGATGCAGCACTGCAGGCGGGGTCTCACCAGAGCAGAGCAGAGGGGCAGAATCCCCTCCCTGGCCCTGCTGCCCGCACTGCTTTGGATGCAGCCCAGGACACAACCGGCTTCCTGTGCTACAAGTGCACATTGCCAGCTCATGTCCAGATTTCTTCCACCACCACCCCCAAATCCTTCTCCTGCAGTCCTGCAGGACTGTTATCAATCCCTCTGGCCCCCAGCCTGTCCTGATACTCGAGTTACCCTGACCCAGGTGCAGGACCTTGTACTTGTCCTTGTCTAAACTCATAAGGTTCCCACAAGGCCTTCCTACGATGGAAGGCTAAGAGACTTGGGATTGTTCAGCCTGGAAATGAAAAGGCTTTGGGGTGACAACACTTCTCCTGTCCTTGTTTTCAAGATTTTTAAGAGGTATGGCTATAAAGGTCTTGGCTAGATTTCATAGGTTTTTCTCTGTCTCTGCTGAGGTATTAGGCTTGTTTACCTCAGTTCAGGGGTGAGATCTTTGCAGATGAAGTTTACTTTCAGCTTGGAAACTTCAAGCACAACACAGCAAGCTCATGACTCCACTATGAAATACCCCTATTATGTCATGATAATTTTATTTTTTTGTCAGTTGGAATTATTTCCCACTTATTTTATGCATGTAAATTATTTTTCTTTAAACAATTTGTTTGCATTTGTTCCTCGAAGTATATGATCATCTTTTCCATCCTGTTTACATTTACATTCCTGTTTGTAATAAATTGTGCATACATTCATGAGCTGGCTCTTGCCTGTACTTCTGTTAGAGGTAAATGACACAGTGGAAATATGTTTAGTAGAATAAACTACTCTGTTTCCAAAAAGGACTATTAGAAAATGACAGACATTTGAACATAAGCCAGTCTGGCTGAAAGTAACTCAATAGAAGGGCCAAATTAAATCCAACAATTGTATGAAGCTAAAAGAGTATCTAAGATTTTAGTTAACTGAGGAAAACAGTCACATTTTGCCTGATTCAAAATAACTGGTACCTCCAGAGGCAAGTATAACAAAGGAATTGAGGTAAGTCAGTGATTCTCATTAGACTTTAGTTAAATTACAGTTCCACAGGAATATAAGCTTTCAGAAACAGGCCTTAAATAATTGTTTTGCTGACATTAACTTTATACATAAGAGTTAGGTACTGCAGAGACTTCACAGCGGCCTTCAGCATGGCCACACAGAGAAAAGAATTGCTCCTGCTCTGATGCCAGCACAGCAAAATTGTAGAGGTAAGCAAGACAGTGGTGATAGAAGATGTCACTCTAACAGTAAAACAACTTTTGATTCTGTGGGTTTTCTTCTGTACTGTGTGCTGAATCTTTGAGCAATTTGAGGGAACAGGCATGATATAATCTTATAAAAGCAATTGAATATGTAGAAAATGGAGTCCGCTCTGGTTAATTTTAGCGGGAAATGTCTGAAGAGAACAATGAATCACAGACAGAAAAGAATAATTTACTGCTATTTCAAAAGTGTTGCAGGAAAAATAGAGTGTTACAGTGGAACTATTTTCTGTTAGAGGTTTTATATACTAACGCAAGAGAAAGCCTAAAATGGATTATTATTTTTATAGTTTATTTACTTAGTTATGAAGTGTAAAAGTATAAAATCAGATAAAATCTGCAAAATGTATTCTTGAAATGATGACTCTGACAACACACTTCAAAAATAAAGATGTCATAAAATTTGAATTAGGATGCCTATTTTCACTGACATCCTTGAGAAACAAGGAATTTGTTCATAACACAGAGATTTTATTTAAAAATATTACATAGTAAGAAAGAGTTCAGCATTCTATTAACAAAATCTCTGTATTAGCTGACCTCTTAAAATTATTGAAGCGCTATTCCAAAAAGAAAAAAGCCATTGTATAATATGAATATTAATATCCATTAATTTCAACGGTTTACTGTATGACACAGTGGAGATGGATTTGTAGATTCTCAACTTCATTGATGCCTCTTTCATTACAACCATCAGTAACTTATATTGAGAAGAATGAATCAAGTTAAAATTAAAACCACTTAAAACAGAGAGAGTAAAACCAGTTATAGGGAAGTAAACTTTCCCTAAGCACTTAAATAATAAACATTAGGGAAAATTATCAATATTATTAATTTTTGAATACAGATACAGATACCCTGCCCTTTTTGCTGTGTAAATATAGAGAGAGAGCTGTTAGATACATATTAAATATATTCAATAAATATATTAACACATTTATTATATTACTATATTAAATCTATTATATAATATGTTATTATTTATATGTTTGATAATTGATATTTAAATATATTTATTCTTAAATATATTTATGAATATATGTGTGCATCTGTATGCAAATATAAACACATATATATACATGTATGACTATATATATATATATGTATCTCAAATATATTAACACACAAGAAGTCAATTATTTCTGATGGAAATAAACTTGGCAGAAAGAAAAAAAATACTTGTGCAAGGACTTAAAGAGAACAGTTGGGTCTCAAACATTGTTAAGGCCACAGAAGGACTTTGCCATGAGACAAGCACAGAAGGCATGTGTTGTGGATGTTCAATAGGATGGTGCTGATTCCAGGCCTGGCAGAGGCAAGATCTGGTTAGCATATCCTAGGTATCGCATCTGGATAAAAATTTCCACTGTGGAAAAACTTGTAAAGCAACTGCTCGCACATGCACCGCTGGTCAAACAAAGATCACCCCAAGTTATGGGACATCTGCTGCACCACTCCCTCCCCTCGCCCCCCACGCCAATATGCCTTCGTGGATACCTGGAACTTGGACTGTAAATTAAGCCACCTTGACAACAATTGAGATGACATAAAGGTGATACAATTGTCCAAGTGTTATCTCAGACTAAAGGGGTGGTTAACAAACCTAGGGGACAAGAATATATCACTGATAATGGACACAAAGAAGGAAATTTATGGGCCACAAGAAAAGTCAACTCAGCAACTGTGCTGAAATCATCTTGGACTGGGTAAAAGGTAATTCTGTAGGGGCAGATCGAGATCACCAACCATTGACTCAGGAAACCCAGAGAGTCAAAAGAAAAGAAAGATGGAGCATGTGGACTGATTAGCATCAGTATCTTCAGTGATGATCTGGATGAGGGGATTGAGCATCAGTAAATTTGCAGGTGACACCAAGCTGGGAGCATGTATTGATCTGTTGGCAAGTAGGAGGACTCTGAAAAGGGACCTGGATTGGCTGGATAGATGGGCAGAGCCCAACAACATGAAGTTTAACAAGTCCAAGTGCTGAGGCCTGCACTTTGGCTACAATAACCGCCTGCAGCGCTATAGGCTGGGGACAGTGTGGCTGGACAGTGGCCAGGCAGAAAGGGACCTGGGGGTACTGGTCAACAGCCGACAGAACATGAGCCAGGGGGTGCCCTGGTGGCCAAGAAGGCCAGTGGCATCCTGGCCTGTATCAGGAATAGTGTGACCAGCAGGACCAGGGAAGTCATTCTTCCCCTGTGCTCGGCACTGGTGAGGCCACACCTCGAGTGCTGTGTCCAGTTCTGGGCCCCTCAGTTCAGGGAGGACGTTGAGACGCTTGAACATGTCCAAAGGAGGGCAACAAGGCTGGTGAAGGGCTTGGAACACAAGCCCTGTGAAGAACAGCTGAGGGAGCTGGGGTTGTTTAGCCTGGAAAAAAGGAGATTCAGGGGTGACCTTATTACTCTCTACAACTGCCTGAAAAGTGGTTGTAGTCAGGCAGGGGTCTGTCTCTTCTCGCGGGCAACAACTGACAGAACAAGAGGACGCAGTCTTAAGCTACACCAAGGGAAGTTTAGGTTAGACGTTAGAAAATATTATTCGCTGAAAGAGTGATTGCGCATTGGAATCATCGGAATCATCTGCCCAGGGAGGTGGTGGAGTCACCGTCCCTGGACATGTTTAAAAAAAGACTGAATGTGGCACTCAGTGCCATGGTTTAGTTGATGACGAGGTGTTAGGTCATAGGTTGGACTAGATGATCTTAAAGGTCTTTTCCAACCTTGCTCATTCTGTGATTCAATGATTCTGTGATTAGGAGCTGTGAGAAAAATTTAACCAATAGCATAAGAGAGCTATGTAGGTAATAAACATTAATTCCTCTGTTTACTAAAATCTATACATAGTGGAAAGTTTTGAACAACCTTGGGACTCTGCACCACTGAGAAGCCCAGGGTGAAGAAGGACCAGTGGGACACCACTAGATCCATGGATGGTGACTATTTTCTGCCTAATTCATCTGTCTCTCTCCCCACCCACACACCTTTTCTATTTCTTTCTATCTCCCTACATCACATATTTTTGTTCAATAAAATTCATACTATTGACCTCATCGTCTGGTCTTGTTTGCACCTTAATTCAGGTATAGGCATTTCTCAGTAAATGGATCTTAACAACTCCATCACTGAATTTTCTTGCCCTGTTATGTCTAACACTACTGAAAGCATCCATTTTTTTTCTGGAGGAACCAATGCATATTAAAAGACTAGATGATAGTTTACTGTAGGTCTATTAGCATTTCTCATGCAAATTCTTGGAAAGAGTATTTATTTGTGCTTAATTGAAGCATAGTGTGTATTTTCTAAACGTCTTGGGGACAGCACAATATAGTTTTTACATTAGATGCATCTAAAGAAATAATGAAATAAGAAAAAATAAAAGGACAAAACATCAGGAAAAATTAAACTGATTGGACAGGAGGGAGAAAAGGGCCAATAATAATGTCAAATAGCACAGCAAAAGGAAATTTGAGGTCTTGTACCTGGGAAGAAATAAGTCCGTGCATGAGGGGCTGGACAACTGGAAAGCATCTGGGGAAAAGAAAAGCCTGATGAACACAAAATTGAAAATTAGGCAGCAATGGTCTACTGCAGAAAAAGAAGCCAGCAACCTCCCAGGCTCCATTAGGAAGAACACCGTCAGGAGGCTGTGGGAGTTAATTCTTCCTCCTAACTCAGCACTGGAGAGGCCGCCTCTGGAGTGCTGTGTCCAGGTCTGAGCTCCTCGGTAGAAAGGAGATGTGGACATAGTGGAGTAGAGCAGGGACTGTTCAGCTTAGAGAAGGAAAGGCTTGGGGAAATCTTACCAGTGTGTCTAAATACCTGATGGGGTATACCCTGCTGCAGGAGTGAAGAAGAAAACTGTCTCTTAGTGATATTCAATGAATGGACAAGGCATAAGTTTATATACAAGAAATCATGTGTAAGCACAAGGAAAAGCTTTTTTTACTGTAAAATTGTCAAATGCTGAACCAAGTTTCCCAGAGAGGTTGTGGATACTCCCTCTTTGGGACATCAATAACTCAACTTGGACACAGCCCTAAGAAGCCTACTGTAATTGATCCTGCTCTTAACAGAAACACTGAACTAGAAGAATTCCAGAGGTTCTTTCTTACCTGAAGAATTCTATGATACTCTGCTGTACAATTACATTATACTATGAGGAGCATAAATTTGCATTGATTTCAGCAGCTTCTCTAGCTATGCCTTCATACATTGTTCAAATGGTTGAGATGAGATTAATAAAATTGATATCAATTTCTCTAGAGATTGATAATCTCTAGAGATTTGTTTTAGTTCTTATTTACTTGCTTTTCTGGTTTGCTTTTGTGTAGAAAGCAGCAAAATGAAAATGTATTTTGGTTGTACTCTTTGAAAAACTGAGAATATTAGTACCCTTTCTTCTTTTCAAAAGGGCTTAGTACCCAATGCCAAATCACACTGCGATTTTTCACTTAGATGAAATTCATGCTGAGCATTCCCAGTTTGCCAAGACATTCAAGAACTTTCACAACAAATGCAATGTAAGCCGTAGCTAAAAGAATTGTGACTGTGCTGTCAGTTTGATGAAATAAAGACAAAAACAATGGTAATGCCCAGTGTTTCTAACTGCCCATTGCGTTTTTGTTGCAGAACTTTTGAGCAAACTGAAATACAATCTTCTTCTGTCTTATGCATTAATTTAAGGCTATGTGACTTTGCTGTCACAGTGAAACAAATTAAACTAAATTGCTGAAATGGTCTTCTTTGCCTCAAATAGAAAATATATATATATATATATATATGAATCTTTCTTTTCTATTTCATGTGAAATGAAAAATAAAATTTATTTATTTATTTAATATTTTGTAGCCTAAGAAAACTGTCTGTCATGCACCGTTGGAATAGTATGACAAAACATACCTACAGCATTTTATTTTTCAGAAAAAAACTCCAAAGCTTACCTGTTACAGGTTTGAGAATATTGTTATTTAAAATCTTTTTTCAAGATAAAGCTATTATTTATACTTGAAATGAGAAACTCTGGAAACTGAGTTACTGAAATTACAGGAATTTAATAGAAGTCAATTTCACATTTTAATGTGAAAATGCATTTATGTTAAGTTCAGATCTTGTTTAAATTAAATGAAAACTTGTTTTCACTGTCCCCTTCCACCCCTCAAAAAATCTGAGAATCCAAAATAATTTAAAAAAATATAGATATTGACACAACTTTCCTGAAACATCATCTATTGTGTAGGTGCTGGAGATGTGCAGTGCAGTTGACAATCTTGCCAATTACCTGGCTATAAAGACAGAATTTCAAATGTGCCTAGTATACTTCAACCTCAAGGGTTTCAAAAGATCTTGGAACTTAGCTTGATGATCCAAATAGCTATAATGCTCTTTTTTAATCCAAGCAAATTAGTCAGATTAACTTTAAGGAATTGGCACTTCTAGAAATAATTAATCTTATCATAAAATGTACTTTAGCAACTGATCATCCTTCTGAGTTCTGTTCCTGATTGTGTGCCTCAGCTGTGAGGAGTCAAATATAACTAGCTCAAGAAGACACTACACTGGTTAAAGAAGACACTCTCATGGTTAAAACAACATGAGAAAAGACCCAGGTTTCTTAGTAAGAACTAAAAGTTCTGGAAGCACTGAATCGACAGCCATTGGGTGACCCCAATAATTTTTTACAGTATCAGTGACAATGACAGTTCAAAATTTGTGAAAAATAAAGACTGTTAAATCAGTGCTAAAACTGAACTGCTTAGAATAGTTTTGCCCAGAAGGCAGAAACATGGTTATACCTAACGTTTTTGAGACAGTCTTTGAAGCTTCCACAGCTACTACTTTATGTGAAATGTGCCTAAAAACATCTGATTGCACAAACTGTGACATTTTATCATCTGTTCTTTGCATTTATTATTATTTGCTTGGCAGATATTTAAAACTAACATTGGTATCAAACTATGCTGTGAAATATATATGGCAAATCCTGAGGTTAAATAGACATAAACACAACCTATGTGTATGAGCCTCAGAAAACAAAGCAAGGCTAAGCATGCACAGGCACGATATATGTAAGGACCAGCCAAAAGTAGAAAAAAAGAAACAGGGCAAGAGAAAAGGCATACCAGAAGGACCAGTCATGCTGACTGTGCTTGCAAAACCTGACAAAAGTTGGAAATGTTACAAAACTGAAGGGCATTGGCAGTATGACAGAACTTTGGAATATTATTCATGGAAAATAGGGTGAAACAATTGAATTCTGGAAAAAAGAAGATATATTTCACTGTACTAAAAGGTAGCCCTGGCTTGTGAAATGTCAGTGTTCTCTTGAAATTTGCTGTCCGTGAGTTGAAGAAAACAAAGGCTGTACATGTCCTAAGTACCACAGAGTAGCAAAACCAAAACTAAAACGTAACCATGAAGAAAGAACAGAAAGATATATTCTGCCATTTAACATGGTGAAGGTGATCTTGGTAGATCACAGGTTGCACCAAGAGAAGAAATATTCCACAGCTCCTGTATCACATCCATCAAACCTCTGATGATGTCTAATTTATCCCAGCACATAGGTAACAGCTCTGGGTGGATTGAGAAAGTCTGGACCTTAAGATCTTTAGGCAAAATCAGTAATACCAACATCTCCATCAGGAAAACTAGGGAGCATAAAAGTATCACAGGATGTCAAAACAACATGTCAGCAGATATGCAGGCGGCTGTGTTCTTTACTAGTTTCAGTTACTAGGCTGATTTAGGTTTAATTCCCTGAAGAGCTCATTACCATACTCTAGTTTGGAGTATTTAAATTACCATCATGTAATTGAATAATAAAGAAAACAGACACGTATTATCAAGTTATAGTAAATGTAGGAACTTCAGAATTCCCTAAAAAACACCTTATCAATAAGTCCATTAAAGCATAATGCAGGAAAACAACAAAAAAACCCCTCCAACCAACAACCCCCCTCCAAAACCTAAGTGACCTAATGGATATCACCCTTAACACTTCAAAGACAAGCTTTAAAGCTATTCAGATTGCTTTTTTCTCACTCCATACACCAGGCACGATGCCTCAATTTATAATCAGTTTTGTCAACTATTTATAGTCAGCTAGGAATTATTCAAAGTGTCCTCATTAAATGTTTATCCATCATCTCTGTTAAATATGCTTCCTTTTGCCCATATTAATAGAAGTATTTGACATCATCTCAGCATTTTGAGAAATGCAAAGCAATTTGCAATGAGAGCAAAAATACTGAAATCAAGACAGGAACTCAGATATCATTAGCTTTCTTTTTAAAAATCAATTAATATTCTTCCATCAGGTAGATAAGTTTTTATTATTTGTAGAACCACAGAATTGCTAAGGTTGGAAAGGACCTTGAAGATTATCAAGCCCAACGATAAACACAGCACTGCCAAGTCCACCACTAAACAATGTTGCTAAGCACCACAGCTACAGGTCTTTTAAATATCTGCAGGAATAGGGACCCAGACACTTCCCTGGGTAGCCTGTTCCAACACTTGGCAACTGTTTTGTGGTTGAAATTTTTTGTAATATTCAGTCTAAGTCTCCTCTGGCACAGTTTGGGACCTCATTTAATCTCATCATGTCCCTTGCTACCTGGGAGAAGAGATCAACCCCCCATATCACCACATTGGTCAGAGCTCAATGCTAGTAATGCTAAGGTTGTGGGCCATTCACTTAAAAGTTGGACTCGATGATACTTGTGGGTCCCTTCCAACTTAGAATAATCTGTGGTTCTGAATTCTGTGATTCTGCACGTCCTTCCCAGTTGTGGTAGAATTGAATAAGGTCTCCCTGAGCCTCCTTTCCTCTGGCTAAACAACCCCATCTCTCTCAGCTGCTCCTCATAAGACTTGCATTTCAGACTCCTCACCAGCTTCGTTGCCCTTTTTTAGATGCACTCCAGCACCTCAGTTTTTTCCTTGTAGTAAGGGGCCCAAAGCCTAACACAGTTCCTTACATCCCCATAATTCAAAAACTATATTTTCATTATTTCTATGTTCAACATGGCCTTCAGCCATCACATCACCCACCAGTTCTTGTCTTTCCACAAACAGCAAGTCCAGTGGGGCACCTCCCCTGGTTGACTCATTCACCCAGCTGTGTCTGCAAGTCATTTTCTTTATGGAAGCAATTTTGATGCAGGCTGTAAGACTTAGCCTCAGCAACACCCCCAACTTAGATGAACTTTTATGCTTGTTATTGTTCAGTTTCACTTGTAAAACATTGTACCTGTGGAGTCATGGACCATCAGTGTTGCATATAGGTAAAACCTTATAAAATTAAGGCCTTGTTGCCTTTGTAAAGTCTTGGCCTATTCCTTTTACTTTGGCTAAGTAGAAAAGGATTCTGGATAATGCCTCAGCTGGAACAGAGGTGGAAAACAAGTCACATAGCCATAGAAAACAAGTTATATAACCATCACGTGTTTACACATCTGCTGTGCTGGACAGGAATTTATCACTATTGCCCCCAATTACTTGAGTAAACACGTTCAACCAGGTGGAGAAAAGATAGGGAATCTTCCATACCATGTGTCCTCTCTGCCTCTCTGGCCTGTCCCAGGGAAGGTAGAGTGTGATTCCAGTAGTCTACCTTTCAGACTCCTTGATGCTCCTCAACTTAGTCACCTCCTCTTTGACATATGTTACTAAGCAGAGGATTTCCTCTGTACCAGGACTCTTCCCACAGGTATGCTCAGCGCTGCCTGTCCAGTACTGGCATAAAAGCAGGGCACACCCTGCAGCTGAGACCTGGTTGTGCAGCACGCTCCCACCGGAGCTCTGTCTGGGCTGCTGCATCAGTCCTGGTGGGTGCAGAGCTTAGAGAGGCCATGGCTTTGTGATGGGCGGTTCTCCCCAGTCAAGCTGACAGGGCTGCAGCACCCTTCTTGTGTGCCCTTCCATGTGAAATGCCACACAAATGGCTGTACCATGCCCTGGCTTACACAGCCTGCCTGTTTGCCCACCCAGTTCGTGGCACTCCTTGCTGCTAGTGCTCCCTGAGGGTTCTTTTATGAATGAGGAGGCCTGGCCACCACTGCTTCTGGCCCTGTTCAGGTCTGTCAGCTGCTGTTGCACGAGCTGAGGGCTCCTGTGGCTTTCTTGGCTGTCTCTGAGTTTGCTCCAGTTCAGGAACTCCCCTGTCCACTATGCTAGAGTGCCCTGCTGCAGATTGCGCTGGCACTGGAGCTGCTTGTGTTGGCAACTGAGTAACTAATGTTATAAAGAAAGCTGAGTCCTGATTTTTATACTTAACTAGCAGATGATACTTACATGTAGTACATGTGGTAGGTATGTGAAGTAAAATTTAGACTTTTTTTTCATCAAACAGAAATCTACTAATATGGAGCAAGAACACACCTAGCAGAGAAATGCTACCAAAAAAAAAACAAAAATCAGGAACTGGGCAATGGTATATCTAGTAGGAGTAACATATGCCTTTCTTTCACTAGATTCTTGTAACTTTTTTCTGTTCACTTGTCATCCTAAAAACCCTACCTGGATATATTATTAGCAAAAACATTCAGATAAAGCATCGTTTGAAACAGAATATAATTGTATTGATGGAAAAGCTTGAAATAAATGAAATTCATAACAAATCTGACATTTTTCTTTCTTTGTCATTCCTGGGTAAGGCTCTGCTTTTTGCTTAGTTCTGAGTTCAGAGACTCTCCGGGCCTTATTGTACTGCAACAAAGTCAACCCCCAGGAAGATTTCTTTTACCCTTTTTTTTTTAAAATTTGTTTTGTTTCCCGACTTTTTTCTCTCTGTCTTTGTGTGATTTCACATTACCTTCATCTCGTTTAACTTTCCAGATTTCTCCAAACTGCTCATGATAATTTGGCTACAGAAAAATAGCAATCCCTTTTTCCTTATATGCAATTTCACTTAATTCAGAAAGTACTATCCAGCAATAAGGTAAACAGGTGGTTGCCTTTTTGGGTGTTCTGCCATATACTTTGAACAGAACACAAATGTAAAAGCACACACCGTAAACACCAAAGAAATTAAACAGTTACATCACACACCTCAGATAGGCAATTCTTATCAGACTATGTGTAGGAATATGAATTAAATCTTTCATTAAAATAGCTGCAGTAACATCCTCCCCCCAAAGCCTTTAATAATCTTCTTAGTAAAATATGTGGTAAAACTAAAAGCATTAAAAAAAGCCCACAAAAAAACAAATAAACCGCCCCCCACCAAAACAAAAAGTAATAGAAATACGAGAAGTATGGCTGATGAATCCAAATATTTAAGCTCCTTAAATATTTATACTTTATTTTGAAGATTTTAATTTATGTGACACCTAATTATGCTATTAATTAGTTTAGTATGGTGTAAAATCCTCCATCATTACCTCAAAAATAAAACCTTTAAGCCTAAAAAATTTGTAGATGGTTAAGATGAATTCCATCTTCCTGTAGACAGAATATTAAGCACTCTAATGCTATTTTTCCTCTTATATTTAAGAGATTTGATACACTTGTTGGAATTAGATTTAAGATCCAATGGATTGTAGTCTCTCGCATTAGAGTATTGTGTTCTTTGTAACAGCCACAGAACTGTCTGAAATGTTTCCTGCCATTAAATTGGTGCAGCTGCAAAGAAAGATGTTCCATGAGAACTTTGGCTAGATCTCCAAGCTGATGCAGTTGTGAATCAATTCAGTAGTGAAACAATTTTTAAAAAAGAAGTAGGAAGATGAAAGTTTTTTTTTTTTTATCTGTTTAGACTGAAGCCTGAGCATGTGTATGAATTTAGGCAACTTGATAAAATAATAATGTAGCGATGAACTTTTCAGAAACTTACCCAGCTCTTTCTGAACCTGAAATTCTCCTATGTAGAAATACGTTTCTATAGGTTTTCCAGAAATTTATGACAACTTGTGACCCAAGATGAACCCAGATAAATTATGTAATGGACAGAATTGGAAATGATACACATTTTCAGAGTCTTTAGAGGAAACAACCTTCAGGTTGCCTCTTCCGGACTTCAGGGAGCCAGATGAAAAATCCATGTTTCCTCATGTAAGGAATTAATCAGTATCTTAACATGTATTACAGGTGAAGGTGAGTTTGGTCAAATTCCCTAATCCCTCTGTTTCAGCAGGAGCTGGTATCTAGAGCTAGCAGACTTTGCCAAGCCAGAAAACAAAATTATCAAGGTATCAGCTTGTCATGGCGTGGATCACCATTCATGTTTCAAAAGTAAATGGAAAGGATTTCTCCCTTCTCTCCAGAAGTCTATTTATTAAGAGGTAAGCTGCTTATTGGGGAAAGACCCTTTCCCATGTGCTAGATGTGAAAAAAAAAAAAAAAGAAAAAAAGAAAAAAAAAGAAAAAAAAGAAAAAAAAAAGAAAAAAGAAAAAAGAAAAAAGAAAAAACAAAGAAAGGGAAAAAAGTCTTTAATTTTGAATGTAAACTCATGGAATCTAACTGGATGTGTGTGTGTTTGTGAGTAAATCTGAAAAACTGAATTCTTGAAATTTCAAGGGGAAGCCTGATACTTGTTAGCTGTTCCTGGTATGAACCTGCTGCAAATTTGTCAAACACTTGGATTAAACAGAAGGGGATCCTCCATTTAATAGAGATAGGAGACAAAACCCCCAGAAATTACAAAACTGAGAACATTTGTTTATGCACACTCTCGATTTTCATCGAGAAAAACAGGGACTTGTTGTTCCAGGAAGAACGTGCTACAAAAAAAAGGAATTCTGAAACAAAGAGGAGGCTGAGGAAAGAAGAAAGAAATCCAGAAAGAATAAGGGGAAGATCCTAGCTGTAGGAAAGCTCTCAAAACTGGGAGAAGGTCCTGGAGATGGGAGGAAAGCATGGAGGCAAATGCCTGACCTTAGCTAGTGATGCCCAGGACTGGTAACTACCAGCAGCTGCACAGCAGGAAGCAGCACAACTTTATGGCTGACCTTCCACAGTAGCAAAGGTGTTCCTGCAGGGAAGGGAAGCCAACATCTAGTGGACTACTTTATGATCTCTAAGGTCTTTTTCAACCTAAGTGATTCTATGAGTCTATAAACTTAATATTGTGGGAAAGTGAGGGAGATAACCAAGTAGAATAAAAGTTCCAACTTCTTCTGTTTATTTTCTATAATAAATTTGCTTGACTAAATAAAGATTTGTTAGCTCAGGGACTCATCCCATACCTTCTGCCATCCGTATTGATCTCCAAATCACAATCTTTTTATTTTACATTCTCTCTCTTCTCGTGAATATTCTGGCAAACACATACCAGTATATAAATATTAAGCTCGAAAGGTGTAAGACCTCTATTAGTGTATCCAAATTCTTCATACTAAGGCTTTCTCTGAATGTTTTAGAATAATTTTGTCTATCCTTTTCGAATCGGACTGGCAACAGTTGTTGCTTTTGGGAAGGATTGGTAAAGGGTGAAATATTTGTTCTCTTTCTGTCCCACTCCAAACCAAGTAGCTGAGAAATTATTCACTTCTAATTACTACTTAAGAAGAAGACGTTTGTGAAATTCCTGAATAGGAACAGGTCGCCACTCCTGACTTTAAATTAACTGTTCCCATCTGTTCCCAAGAATATCACAACAGGAATGACAATAACTCACATGGACTCAAAGAACAGCTAATCCCACAATGGACCAGCCTACTGTGATTTTCTGCAGACAATTGAAATGCCTAGGGTCTGACTTGCTGCTTACAATTTAGGGACTAGAAATTATTTTTATTCCTTTCTGCACAGCGCATGACATAGGAAAATTACTTGCCTGAAGAGAATATTATCCAAATTGTAGCAATTGAGTTAAATAAACACTATCAGGAACTTTCTCTCTCATCTACCATCATTCCTCTTCATAGAAGAATCTGTGAAGCATAATTTTGAGCATAATATCTCTAGAGAATTTCTTTTCATTATTTCTTTGTTGTTGCTGATGTCTTGCAATCAAATAGTCAAATGTTTATTTGAGAACAGAACAAGTAATACACACACCAAACACAGAACTTCACCACTCCTCTGACATAATTACATGGTAGAAAAAGATTTAATCTCCTCTCCTCAACTTTGATGGTCATTAAAATGACACAAAATATTCCTAATATTCGTCTCCTTCCCCGTTCCACCCCAGTATTTTCTAGGGTTAAAATAGGCGTCTGCTGTCACTGTTGATGTTATTATCATTAAGGGTTTATTCTGACTGTTAAAGGCAGCAGTGGTAGTAATACAGCTATCTCACAACCCCAGCAATGTAATTTCAGAAATTTTTGAAAGTACTGTCTTTTCTTGACACTTCTCAGAAGACTGCTGAGGAGAAATGCTCATTTACTGAAGTGACTGAAAAACACTGTCACTCCAAATCAACACAGCCATTTAATGAAAATGGGCTTTGCAGTAATATAATAGATGCTGCCAAAGCAGTGATCAAAGAGAGAAGAAAGGGAGTGAACTAAGGAACACAAGCTGTTAGAAACTTCAGCTGTGTTTTCCTAAGCTGTCTGCAGCAAGATGATATCTGCCCTGTTGAATAATTTCCTTCACCTGCTCCAGCTACTTGAAAATGTCTTCACTTTTTTTCACAGACCACATATTGGCTAATAAGCTGAAAGTTTAAATTCCTGTCATGTTAAAATGAATCATTAACACAGAAGCATTTTTAAAGGTGCTTTCACTGCAACTGTTGTTCAGATGATGTCCAAGGAACATCTTTTGGTTTTTGTTTCTTAATTTTTTCCTTCTGAAACTACTGCTCCATCTTTCAAGTTCATTAATTTCTATGAGATTTACCTTTAGATTTATACAATAAATAGCTGGTTATGTGTCTAACCTTTTGTTCTACAGTCTTTTATGATAAGGTCTAGTATTTCAAAATTTTTTCATCCTGATTGAGAATGAAAATCTGAAATATGCATTTATTTGATGAAGTAACTTTGCATGACGGAATTCCCTACCTTAGACTGCTACTGAAACTAGCTCATGGGGGAGCATTTAAAGCCATAACAAAACTATCCAGAATTAGAACAACTGTAACAATAGGAGTCTGGTGATTCAACTAAAAAAACCCCCTATTTTGGGGTTAATCCAAATGTTTTTCTCATTGAGAAATAAAATATTAAATTAATTTATGCAATTCTCTGATGAAAATTGTTTTACATGAAAATTAAAATGCTACTTTCATTTTGTTTTTAATTCATCATTTCTGCCAGTTACTTCTTTCTTGCCTCTCACTTGAGTACAATCCAAATTCAGGAACACTTCTGGCTGACCAACACTGCAGGTTTCAAAGAATAGTTCACCCACTAAATCTTCATTGGTCTTAAATATGTAATGCTAGTATACTTCTAAAGGAAGTCTTATATTCTAGGACTGATCAAATTTCTCTTAAAAACAATGAGGGAGGCCTAATGTAGAAATAGAGTACTCCAATCTGTTAATTAAAACATTGTTTCATCTTACTTCTGAAAATTCTAGTTCAGACCACTTATAATTTAGATACTCTTAGCAAACCGTTTTCACTCAAATTTGTGACTTAAATTTTATCACATTAGTAGAGTGTGTTAATTTTCCCTTTGATAAATAGCAACTTTCTGAGGGGGAGAAGGCTTTACGAAAGGGCCTTCTTTTCTCTGTACTTTGACCTGTTATGCACAAGTAATTCCATTAAGTCTGTTACGCTATTGTGAAAGCTAAGTCATAACACTGATTCATTTTGTTTAGAATTTAAGAGATATATTCAGAAGCTTAAAATATTTTTTTTTCCCAAAACACCTACATGCCAATTATTTTTACCAGTATCACACCTAAATCAGTGATCAAAACCAATGATCAACTTATATTTGTTAGAAAACTTTCATCAGAGGAAGGATAAAAAAATATTCAAACACAGTATTTTCCAACACATTCTGTCATTCTAACTTCCTAGAAAATCTGGCTCACACATACATAATTGATGCCCATCTTTGCAGGTGATAAAATCTCTTCTAACATCTTCAAGGTTGTATGCATAATTGAAACTGAAGACTCTGCTTAGCCAACTTCATGGCAATCTTACCAGGAACGAGAGGCATCTATGAAGTGTAAGGAGAGGGAAAAAAATAGCTTCTCAAGTTCTTAAAATAAGTTTTTTCCTCTCTGTGTCAAAAAATGTAAAAGCTTCAGGCAGCATTATTATTCCTACTCAGAATTTTTCTAGGTTTCCTGGATGGAATTATTGCTCCTGTCACAAATACATTTGCAATCATGTTAACATTTAAAAAAAATCTCTGTATTAAGTTATGAATAAAACGTCTCTTTTATAAATGCTGTTCATTCTAAAGATGCTGAATCATAAATATCTTTTTTCCCTTCATTTGTATTCCTGCCCCTTTTTCATTATTTTCTGACCATTACTTGTAAAGATATTACTGTTTCTTCATTTAAATCCCTACTTCCTCATCTAAATCAATTCTCCTACAGCATCTATAAGTTTTGAATCTTTAAAAAATGTTAAAAGTAATAAAATTTAAATTACTTCTTCTCAATATATATTAGCTTTTTATCTGTTTTATGGTTTGTAATTTTCAGGGCGTTTGGATGAAACTTATCCCCTTTCATTATTATCACAGCAGGACGCTGTGAATATGTAGTTTTGATTTTTGTCTGATTCTCTTTAATCTGTCTCCAGTTGCCCCTCATACCTTCCACCCTGTGATACAGTGTATATTGATAATCCTTAATAGTCAACACATCCCTTTTGCTCTCCATAATACAGAGAGAACACTGAGAAGTAACTTAGTTTCTGTCAGAAAAGTGTCATTGTTTTAAACCTGATACTGTAGAAAAACCAGATGTTCTCAAAGTCCTTTAAATTAGTAGCTTGCCACTTAGTAGCTGATGATTTACATCAGAATATTCCACTTCCAAGTGGTTAAAAATTAGGTTCATTGGAAACAGGAAATAAGTCAGGAAATATCCTTTTTTTCTAAACTTCCCCAAATCATTAATGGAAAAAGTCTGTCAGTTTTGAAAAAGTAATTTTGAAAGGAACCATGCTGGCAAAGTCTCATATGACTGGTGTAGCCAAGGGTGTATCATTGAATGGCCCCATACTTGCAAGGCAGCAGCTGTTAAAAAGCCTTTAATTCAGGCTGCAAGTGTAAGGGCTTAGGATGCACCGAATTTTCTCTTCCCCTTGCTCCCCCTGAGCTGTGCCTGATGTCAGCTCTATTTTGGAATAATCGTGTGATATCTTGCTGGATAAAATTTTTCAGTCTCCAAACTGAAAAAAAATGAAAAAATATGATCAACCCATTTGTTATCCATTTGTTTCTACATTGCTAATGACCCAGGACATTAGTCAAATACACACAGTCCAACTGCTCATTTTGCTGCTTGGAATGGCAGTTACAGTCTAATGCCGTATCTGGTGTGTTGGCTTGTCACCCCTAGACTGCAATCCGTTTTTCTTGTGAGTTACAGATTATCTGATTAAAGCCAATGCAGCATGAAAACAAAAGCTATTCCTTTAAAAAATAAATGAACTTTAAAAAAAAAAAAAAATTCTTGTGAATCTTCTGATTCATTCTTCCTGCTTGCCTCCTCCCTTGGGTATTCATGTTTTATTCTTCACGTTTTGGTAAATATTTTTTCCTCTGGAATTTATGTCTACTCTGTAGATTCTCAATTTGCAATAAACCTCAGTGGACTTCATCATTAGTTGTCTCTCACTTGCTGCAACAGGGCTTTTTCCTCATGACAGAAGTTTTCTGTGTTTCTGTGTTTCTATGTTACAGTTAGGGTTATGAAGGGAAGGCTGGGGTGCACTACTGCAAAAGCAGGAGTGAAGTATCTGTCCTCTGGTATGTGCATCTTTTTGAAATCAGTGCATGTGAATAAAATTAAAGGGAATTAAAATCCTCAGGGAATTAGAATAGCCAGAATGATAAGCACTGGGATACCTAAACCCAGGAAACAACAAAATAACAGAGGCTAACGCAGAGAATCTACTCCTCAAATGAACAAAGATATCCAAGTGAAAATTATAAAGAGAGAGTGCTACAAGGATAGAATTTGAATTACACTACCATAAACAGGAAAGGGTCAAAATTAGCCATATGTAGCAGCAGAATCACAATTTCTCTTAAATATTTCCACCTAGAATTTTAGTGGATTCTAATTAAGATGAAATGTTCAGATTGACATTTTTGTAAATTTAGAAACTACAAGTTTTTACATTGAAATCTGTACATAACATTTCAAATTTATTTTTTTTTTCTTTAGAGAAGTGTTGTAAAACTCAATTTTAATAAAATAGAAACATTCATTTAAAAATTCTGGCATAAAGATAAACATACAAACTAAAAATTTTCCAGGTTTACTATTCTGTGAGAGGATTGGTATTTTTTTCTTGCCCTTTTTTAAATTTTTTTTTTTTAATGGCACCCTTGCTACTTTAAGGCTTTCTTCAGCAGTGAATATTAATTACAAAAATTACTACTAATTTAGTAGGTTAAAAATACCAGTGTATAAATGAGTTCATTTAAACATTCAGTAGGGCTTCTAGAGAATTTTCAGTCAAAACTATTATGCAAATTTGCATCCATTATTTGCTTGATTTTTGCTTACTTTTCCATTTTGTAAAATTTATTTCCTCTGCCAAATATGTCAACACTGAAATCTGGAGATCTTTTTTTTAAGCCTTCCACAAACAAAAGGAGAAGGAAGCTAACAGTTTCCTAACATTCCCAGGTTCAGTGGGAAGAGTTGTTTGTTCATTTATGTGGGTGGATCAAGGGACAATGAAAAACAGCGATTCTGCATATGTTCCTTCTGTACTGCATTTTAAAATTAATAGCACCTACAAATACTATGGAGGAGACTAAATGAAATTCATCAAGGCAGAACAATAAATATGCATGTATAAATACATATATAAAAATTCATATATATAACCAGACTTGTGATCACACACAGAAAGATTCATAGATTAAGTAAACCTGCTCCACTGCTGCCTGAGCTTGCTTGACAGGCATCAATCAGTTTTAAACCATTGAGTTTAGTTAAAAGAAGTGCCACTGAGCTTGTGCATGTCTCATAACTCAGTAACTCAGGAAGCGCTGAGAACTTTATGTGACCTGTAATGAAGTCTATATCAGGACAAGATATAGATTTACTCTATAAAGTCCATTTCTGTATGTATTCCACACTTGTTTTTGAAATAGAATGTTCCTTTTGGAAGGAAATTCACAGTGTTAGCATAGGGATTGTGAAGTTTCAGAGAAAAACTGATAAGAGTACTACAGTGCTGGAAGGCAAAATGTCACAAGCAATTTAGAATAATATTTTCAAACTTTTTAATCATTACTCCACTTATTATTATTTCTTACTTAATTTTTATAATTTTAAGAGAGAAAAAGGTATTCTGAACAAATAATATGCTCAGGGTTTCTCATCAATCTTGGTGTCTTTAAAACTCTGGAAATTTATTTTCTGGAGTTTTTTTGCTTTTAAGAACAAGAATATCTTTTTAAGTCATGTTTAATTACTGAATTTTAAGTACTAATTTTTTTTCTTTCTCTTCTGATCAGCAAACTTCATTTCACTCAAGTTGTGAACTGCAGCCCAAAAGCACTAACTTCCCTCATATCACTGCATATGATAGGAAATTCCACTAGGTAATTCAGAAGAAGAGAATAATTTTAGATTTTTTTTTCTTATATTACATCTGACTCTTTGCAAGTACTATGGAGACAGCTCTATGAAGTCATCTTGTACAGGATAAAATTACCTTTTGTGAATCCATCTTTTATCTCTGCTCCCTTGGCTTCACATGTGTTTTTTGTCTTCTCTCAGCTCCTTTTACCCAGGAGTTCTTTTCTACAGTAGGTCAGGTTAAATTCCACCTGTTCTTTAAAAGTCATCAGAAACTTTCAGTATCTTCCTCTGCTACTCATAAAACTTTAAATCAAGGAAAGCCAAAAAAGTACTTCAAACGGCTCTCCTCCTTCTGTCTCTACTTGCAGAGATGTGAGAGCACTGAAGTTGCTTTCTGCTCCTCTGGTATCTGACAACCAGAAGAAGGAACATAAGTAATGTCTTTTTTTTTTTTTTCCTAAAAAATAATCAATCTTTCTTTGAGAACATAGAAGGTCAGTGTCTGTCAGCCTTATTTTTACTGATGTGGTGAGAAATATTGGATTTCTAGCTTAGACGTAATTATATTCTTAGCAGGTAACTGGGTTTCAACCTCTCTCCTTTGATTCTGGGTCTCCTAAATCATTAACCTTTACTAATTTTCCTCTAGAGTTCTGCACAGAGTCCTTGGCATTGCTCATTGTTTCCCATATATTTTCACTTGTGTCACAGATGAATGATTTGGTTGGCTAAAAGAATCGCTACCAGAGGTATTAGCAAAAGTGGTTTAAATATGATGTTAAGTGCATCCATCACAACTTGCCTAATTTCAAAAAGTGTCATAGAAAAATACTCTACCTTTGTGTAGGGGGAGAAAAAGGGAATTAAAAACACCAGGGTGTTTCTGAATATTTTGCTAAGTTTATATTCTGCTTGGACCTGATCACTGACCTGGAGGCCAGGCTGTGCAGACCAACTGGGCTTGTGGTCAGACTGTTTGTGCTTAACCCCTTCTTGACCAGCCGGGCTACACCCACAGCACTTGGCCTTGAGTCTCCTTGAGTCCTCCATGGCTCCAAAAACATGCTTGCTTTTGTATTTCACAGCATCTAAAATAATATGATTGTGTCACCATAGTGGTGACTGTAAAGGAGTGTTTTTCCAACTTCAAAAGAGCAGTGCGACAATGCATGGGGGAGTTTTGGGGTTCAAAGTCTGCTGTAACTGTACACACCAGCTCAGAAGGTTGGATGGGGCCAAGTCCCAGCTAAGATTCATCTAAGTTTCACAATGGGAGCTGCCCTCAGAGCAGGCCATTTGCAGAACCAAGAACATATTTCAGAGGGAACATGCTGACTGACTTCAAAGCAGCGAACTTGCATTTATGCAGCATAAATGGTGAGGCTGCCAAGACCCAGGGATGAACTAACTAGGGAGCTATTAATCAGCAGTGTGAAATACCTACTGAGAAAAAGGGAAAACTCTTGTAGTACACAGCAAGAAAGATAAAAGATACAAAGAGAGCAAGAAATCTTTACTTCTGATGGATTTGGGAAACAAAGGAAAACTTTAAAGAAATTACACAAAACTAAATGTTAAGTAGTATTCTTTCAAATTCTTAATTTAATTTCATGTAACTTATCTCACATTAGACTGAAAAACTTTAAGAACCATTATTTACTTTTTTAAGAGACATTTGTGGAGGAGGAACATGTTTAGCTCCAGTCCCAGAGGTATGTCATGTAAATTTCATCCTGAAATATTAGGAAGCTGTGCTGTTCAGCCTGTGCATTTTTAGTGATTGTTAATCATTTTAAATTCATATTTTACAAATTATGTTGATACTTCTATTTCTTGAAATTAGAAGTTTTAAAAAAATAGTTTGTTTCTGCATAATAAAACGCAACGTAATACAAATCTTTAATTTTGATCCAGAATGGTTATATGCATTAACTGCATTTAATTTTATTAATTTATTTTAGGTCAACAGTCTTGTCAAAAACTAGTATTTCCTTTTAATTGCAAAAGAATAAATGTATGTTCTGTAAATTCTAAAAAATAACATGGAGTGGCTATTCCAAGTCCAAATCATTTTCTTAAGACAATGTTTCCCAGGCAAAATTAATAAATCTTCTGAGATAGAGAGCATTTCAACCACTCAGTTTCACTACATTTCTCTGAAGAAAATTTTTTTTACCCATTTATTTTACCCATTTATTCCAGTTTCTCCTATTGTATATATCCTCTTTTTGCCTTTGGCCTGTGACTTTAAAAGATTTAATGGAAGAATAAAGTCATTTAAGTAACATGAAAAAACAGAATTTCTGCTTCTTGTTCTTCATTCATAATCACAAACAACAGTGAGACAGTATAAACACACATAAATATATTTACATCACGGTACATGTAGAAATGTGAATATTAGACTCCCAGCAGTAATATTTGGACTTTGGCAAAGCATTTTTTACTCTCTCACAGGATCCTTCTGGACAAAATGCCCAGCATTCAGCTGGATAAACACATCAGGTGATGGGTGAGCAACTGGCTCAAGGCTTGGGCACAAAGGGTTACAGTGAATGGGGTGACATCAGACTGGAGACCTGTCGCTAGTGGTGTTCCACAGGGCTCCATCCTTGGCCCTGTGCTCTTCAACATCTTCATGAATGACTTGAACACAGGACTGGAAGGGAGTACTAAGCAAGTTTGCAGACGATAAAAAACTGGGAAGAGCTGTTGACTCCCTCGAAGGCAGGGTGGCCCTGCAGAGAGACCTCTACAAATTAGAGAACTAGGAAACACCAACCATATGAAGTACAACGAGACCAAGTCCTGGATTCTGCACCTGGGATGGAGCAACCCTAGTTGTGTGTATAGACCAGGGAATGAGAGGCTGGACAGAACTGCTGCAACAAGAGACCTCAGAGTCCTGGTTGGTGGCAAGCTGAATATGAGTCAGCAGTGCCCTGGCAGCCAGGAGGGCCAACCCTGTCCTGGGTACATCAGGCACAGCATCGCCAGCCGGGCAAGGGAGGGGATTGTCCCGCTCTGCTTTGCACAGAGGCAGCCTCATCTCTAGCCCTGTGTGCAGGTTTGAGCACCACAACATAAGAGAGATATCAAGTGATCAGAGAGTGTCTAAAGTAGGGCAACAAAGATGGGGAAGGGTCTGGGGGGAAGCCTTCTGAAGAACAGCTGAGGTCACTTGGCTTCTTCAGCCTGGAAGAGAGGAGACTTGAGAGGAGACCTCATTGCAGCTACAACTTCCTTGTGAGGGGAAGAGCAGGGACAGACACTTCTCTGTGGTGACCAGTGACAGAATGGCCTGAAGTTGTGTCAGGGGAGGTTTAGGACGAATATTAGAAAAATGTTCTTCATCCAGAGGGTGTCTGGGCACTGGAACAGGCTCCCCCAGGAAGTGGTCACAGCACCAAGCTGCCAGAGATCAAGAAGTGTTTGGACAATGCCTTCAGGCACACGGTGTGACTCTTGGGGATGGTCCTGTGCAGGACCAGGAGTTAAAATTGATGATCCTAATGGGTCCCTTCTAGCTCAGCATATTCCATGCTTCAGTGATTCTGTAATAATCTTACAGACCCAGTGTTGAGTGCATACAGTACTGCCACCTTTTGGTTGTAATTCTCACTGCTTCATATAGGTATTTGCATTACAAACATTTTGTCCTAAAACCTTTATCTTAGCCAAAACTTAAACATGCTAGATAAAATACAGGCTTTTAGGAATTTTTGTTAAGTTCCATGACAGTCTTTCAGGATTTTCAGAGCAAGATGTTCCAGTTTATCTAAGTGTACTTGTGCTATTTACTATTAAATTTCTAAGTTAGCCAAAGCTTTTATGTGAGGGATGGATGTACGAATTTGATGATTTGACTTCCCACAGAGCTGCCTTACTCAGTATATGTTTTAAAACTGGTGACATCAGCTGATGCATTTTCTTTCACTCCATTTCAAAAACGATACCTTAGGGGACAGTAGATCTTGTAAACTACCCACAACTTACCTGTTTCTTCTAGAGATCCATCAGAACCCGAGAGCAATCACACATTTTTCAGACTCCTGCTTTCTGGCAAGGTTTAGAGCTTTCACATTTAAAAATCTATTGGATAACTTGGGACTCATTATCTTCAAAGATCTGCTCATGTAAAAATAGTTACCCAAAATAAAACTGGCTACAGGAAGTAACAATAAACAAAAACTATGAGGTTTAGTGTGTGAATTTGTGTCATTCACAGCTGATGCAATTCTAAAACAAGGCCAAGGTTACTGTCATGTAAAGTCTTAAAAGTTACTGAAATTATGTTGTTCATGCACAGCTACATGTAGAAGTCTACATGTAAACTGCATATCTAAGCTCCTGTTAAAGCCAATGCAAACACTGAATTTGGTTCAGTTGCCCGAACAGTTATATCTAGTGCATGATCACTCACAAGGAAACACACACACACACATATATAGATACATATTTATATATATGGAATTGGAATAAATGACACAACATGTTGGAAAGAATCATGCTTTCTGCAAGGTCAGATGAAGTTCAAACGATATATGTGTGTTAAGGTATCTCAAATGCCACTGAGCATTTACGTTCAGTCTTGTCCTTAGGCATTACAGGTAATTTAAGTGCTCAAGTGCAGTGTCTACTTCTGTACCTGCCTCACCCCATGCTGTTGAATTTAAAGTATCTTATTACTATTGAGTTCAATACATATATGTAGATCAAAACGTTAGTCAAAAGGTTTTTTTGAGGGAAAAAAGCACACACCTTCTTAGAATCTCAGCAGTGTAATCAAGATACAACAAGTAGTTGTTGCTAGCTCAATTACAGCAATGCAAGAGCACATGGAAGGAAGCCCCAGTCTTAACAGATTTCAACAAAAAATGCCAACACAAACTCTCCTGAGTAACAGAAGGAAGACTCACAACTGTCATTGACAAAATCCTTTTAACTCCTAACCCTTTTATTTGGTGTTACACTCATCCAGTGTTCCTCTGCATCCAGAGGAAAAAAGCTCCTGAAGTCAAGCAAAATAAAGTTGTGTGGACTTATGGTAGAGTCACACCAGTACCCCACAGTCACAGCCAGGAGAAGTGTGGTGCCCGTGGCACCCTCGGGCCAGAAGATGACTTTGGGCTCCCTGTGTGTGTTCAAAGAAAGAGAAAATTCTGTATAGCCATAGGTAACATTGAAAAAGATACCAAAATGGGAAAAGCAATGTGTTAAGTAACACTCAAAACTACTATATCTTAGACTAGAAGTCCATTATAATCATCGTGAGATGCAGCATATAAAAGAACTATAAATGAAAAAAGCAACAGAAGGAAATAATGATTCTGGATAATTTTCTCTCCAGAGTAATCTGCCATAAAAGTGCTATAAATTAATAACCAGTTCATCAGAAACTAAAACATGTTATTTAAATTTAAGGACCTATTTCAGGTGAGAATCTTGCAACACCACAGACAGAATATATATTTCAACTAAACATACTAATTCATTTGGGCTCTTCATCCAAGTACAGAGTGTTTTTAATAACATATTTCTTTTAGTACTGTATTTTAATATAACTTCTTCAGTATTGTTATACTTCAGACTAATTTTTCCCTTCAATTTACTCTGTGTATCCATGTGTTGAAATCCTTGAGGATTTTACAGAAAAGATAGATCAGCAGTTTTAATACAGTTTTTCTCCACAAGGCATTTTGCTGGTTTCAAAAAGCTGTAGAGAATACCACTTACAACATGACCTTTATCACCTGAAGAAGTTAAAGTTATAATGAGGTTTCCCAAGCTATTTGCAGGAAGTGTTATGAACTTGATGTGATATATACACCTGAATTTTGCTGACATCATGCTATTTGGGATTCTGAGATGACATTTTAAGACAAATCTTTCCTCATGACCTTCTTAGTTACTAAAAGTTTAATACCATTTTTATTTCTATATAGAATTTAAAGTGCAGTGAGTGATACTTGGTAATTAAGAAGCCATTTGACTCCAGCTGTCTTCAGAATTGGGTGCCACAACCTAAAACTTCTTTTGAATTTCTTTCTTTGCTTGAACTAGCCTTTTCAACAAATTGGATTGGACTGCTCCACTCAAGAATTCTGGTTGAGGCAGGGAAAATTCAGTCTTGTGTCAGAGTTATGGCCTTAATAGCATTTAAAACAGCCTGTTTTGTTATCCTAGGGAGTGAAATCCCTTAACACATTTTGCCCCCCCCAAGGGGACTGTCACATTATGATGTGTTGTGCTGTCTCCCTGCCAACTGAAGAAACAGATCTTGAAGTCATGACAGGTTCTTCTGACTGGCACTTGCAGAAAGCATCCTTTGACATGAGGAAGATATTTTGGGGGGTTTTTTATGACTATATAATCATTCCTGCTGTGTTGCCTGTGTAATAGAAGTGTCTTCAAAAGATCTGCCCCATTATATCTTTCTCACAGAAACATCAATCAGCTACCAACAAATAAGCACAGAAATATAATAAAGCACAGAGAAATGAATCCTCAAGAAAAGCTTCCTGTTTTAATTGGTCAACTTACTATAAAATTCTCTGTGATCTGTTTCAGGTCTATGAACTCCCACTGACAGATATGCAACCCTTACAGAGCTTCATTTGTGGATTATTCTAAAAATTAATAAATAAGATGATAAATGTGTGCATTTTTTAATTTTCAAATTTAATTTGAATGCACATTTTAAAAAATACTTGAGCAAGAGGCCAATGGAAAGAGAAACTAATATCTGTATTTTTTAGACATTAAAATAGTGAGTATGTTTAATATGATATTGATATTATTTGAATTTGTTGATTCAATCAGCAAATCCTGGTGAAACTCTTGGAAAAAAAGCAATTGCAAAAGAAACAAGTACTGGTTTTGCGGAAAAGGTAAGAATCTGCTTCAGGAAGACTGTCAATTTCGTTTAGAAACTTCTGCTTTGGAGAGATAGAGAGGGAGGCTAGATTAGTAAGAAAAAATGCCTCTCACAAGTTGAGGACTACATTAACTGGGCAGCTTTTATGCGTGACCCACTGCTAGTTACCTATGCACAGGTTACACAATTCAGAAAAGAACATGTCCTTCAGTCACAAGTAAGCATGGAAAATCTGATATTTAAATAAGAAAAGAGGGAAAATAAGATTTGAGAATTCTTTTTTCCAAATGATGCAAATTTGATTAGCTATCATAAACTTCTGTTGAAAATTCAATACTCTGATCAATTGAAAGAGATGCAATGTTTGAAACAAGGAATAAATAATATTGTCTACTGAAAATATTATTGAGTGGTAAACTAACATCACTAATAGATGCGTTGATCAAACATTAATGATTTTACTAGGCAGTGATATTCATCATCCTTAAATATTATGGGGGTTTTAATTTTTTTATACAAAATTCACATTGGTAAGTCTGACTATTTCTAATTTTATAAAAAATATTGTTTTGGATACTTTTGTTTTTCAACCTTCCAATTTATGAAGAAGATACAGTTATTTTATCTGTAACTATATCTATCTACATCTATCTATCTATCTACATACATATACATATTTATATATATAGCTGCTTTAATGCAGAAATATAATTGTTCGTCTTTCATTTTGTGAGTTTTGGAACCAAATCAGTTTGAAAATATTCAAATGACCTGGGATTTTTTGACAGACTCTAATTTCTTCCAAATACCAGTCTTCCACTAAAAACCACTGTACAACTCAGCAGAACTGTCATGTTTTATTTGTATAAGACCTGGAATACATAAACAAGACTTTTGCTATGAAGAACAAGGTAATTTGACAGAACATGATAGAAAATTATCACAACGGCTTCCTGAACAATTGTTTTTTGGCCTGCTAATTTACCTGATGGCTTAAGGGAAGATATAGAAATTAACAACGTTGTGTGATGTTATTTATGCACAAATTATTTTAGGATTAAATCCTTTGTTATGAAAATCTACCACCTTTTCTTTTGTGTGTGTATGTAAGAAAGTACTCATAATTTTATAAAGAGCAGGGATAAGGTACTGGAAGACTTGATGGACAGTGCTCTAAAAAATCTTATTGCTAGGAGTTGCTCTCTCTCACAGCAGGCTCTTCCACTCCTAATTACTACCTTAAGGAAAAAAAATCATCTTATCTACCTGCTATTCCTGTAGGCAGCTGGCTCTTGTACTCCTGCTCAGTGTCCCACTTTCTATTTATAGGCTTGGATATTTTTCTTTCTCTTTCATTCTCTCCCAGTTTATCGCACCTGTCCTCTCCATAGGAGTAGACTCCCATGTATGTGCTCAGTAGGGATATGTACATCAGTCTATGGGCTGGAGCTTAGATCTGTACAGATCTGGGGATCAAACGGAGAAGGGAACTCGAACTGCAAGTATTTTCAGGTGAATAACAAAATGACTGACTTTTCTGCAGACAGAAGGATCTTTCTCCTCATGTATGTTTTGGCTCATTGTCTTTACTGTGCATGAGGTGTTTCCACAGGAAACAATAATAGAAAAAAACAAAAACACACCAAGGTCTGATCTTTATGACTTTTGCCAAGTGTAGGGGAATATAAGTTTCATCGTCCTCTTCAGATCTGTGTAAAAACCTAACTGTGTGATTAGAAGATCTGCTGCAAGCTGTGGCCCTGTTCCTCTTCCTCTCGCATCCAGTCCTGAATTCTTGCTCCCTCAGTGATTTTGCCCCATGAACTGGCTCAGTGTGTGAGCAGATGTGCTACTGCAATACATGGGGAAAGGGAGGCCAGGACAATCCCTGTGAATCGAAACTACCCATAAGACTCCTTTTCTCGTACTGTCAGTCCTGAGTTATATTTTAGGAAAAAGTAACATTGTGATCTCTATTTCAGATGTCTCACCTTATATAAGTTAATGAAAATAATTGTCCCACTCTACAATTACTGTGGTTCCTTAGCCTTAAATGAGGATGAGTATCCCACATGGTTCTGGCTTCCAGGACTATTTAAACTTTTACTATTTAGAATTCTATGGACATCTGATCCAATAGTGAAGGGATGATTTGCTTTTGTTTTTCCTCCACAAATGTACTGATTTTCTTGTCCCACTGAGTATATTGGAGTTTTATACCATATTTAAGATATATTTTGGCCCAGTATACACATCAATAATTTATCTCTGTTTTCTTCATGTTTTAAAGCTCTGTTTTTATCTGTTAGCTTTGAAGAAGTTGGAGATAATTATAGGGACAACAGAGAAACTTTAGTTTTCAGAATGCATAAATTAATTTAAGACACAAAGCTCCACAATTAAAGGAAATCTACAGTGTTGCTGTTGATTTTGGTATGAAACAATTCAAGATATTAGATTCCTCCAATTTAATATATTTATAAGGACTAGGTTAGCAAAAGCCTAGAGGATGTCTATTCTGCTTCTCTTGAGATTGTCTCCAAGTTTGACAATATGTATGGCACACTTGCACTTTTGAGCTAGCAGATGTTCATTCTTGATTGAATCACGAAATACTGTGCAGAGATAGTACGTGCTGGTGTCATTATAGCCATTGTCTGGTCACATGATTAGGATTAATCAACAGAGATAAATTATCCAGAGGCAATTAGTAAATACAGGAAAACTACTGGGGGTTTTTCTGGGGATTTTACTTATGTATTATAATGCCAGCGCACTGAAAGCTTAAATACTTCTATTACACAAATGAAATGTTCTTGGGAATATTTTTGACAGTGAAATATAATTTTCCACTTCCAAAAAGGAGATGGAAAGAAGGTTGCTCTCATGTAGTCACGTTTCAGAAAAACTTGAAGGAAGTGGGAAGCATAAAACTCTAATCTTACTCCAAACCTTTTGGATTTACTAATATCCCTGCCCATGCCTGCTCTAAATCATTCTTTCTTTCATTAAAATTTTAGCATGATACTGTTTGCATCCATTTACATATGTATAGCTCATTGTTTGTTGCTGAGTTCAAAAAACAAAACAAAACAAAAACCCAAACCAATTTATTCTGTGAGAAATAAGAAATAAAAGCCATTAAAATGTACTAGCAGGTTATTTCTATGTGACTTTTGCTCACGTAATTTTACAGTGGATATCTTTTCTGCTTATTCTCCTAGGTTTTACAAAATCAGATAAAAGAACAAAGATAAATACCATATAACAGAAGACATTGAAAACCAAAATCATTCAAAAGGTAAAAACATTTTGTTATGGGTATCTGTGGATATTTTGAAATCTAGATCAGAGTTCAAAAAAAAGCCAGACCAAACCAAAGCAAACTCAAACTCAAAACCCAGTGTCACATAAAAGCAGTTTTAAGAATATGCTGATTTTTAAAAAGAATTTCCACTTATTTTAAGAAAAAGTCCCAAACCATATTAAGTAAGTTTGGGCAAAAGGGCACATACTAATTTTTTTCTAACTTCTTTTATTATTAGAGAAAAGAAATTTCTAGTTTCTCTCAGGATCTTTTGAGTTTAGAGCAACAACCAGAAGGGACAGAGCAAAAATAAAGAAGATGTACATAAGGCTTACTTGCATCTCTGTAATGATTCTTACAGACTGCTTTAGCAGTGGCTAAGTTCAATCAGGATTTAAAAAAGTTTTTCAAGGATCTTATATAAGGTACTTTTTCCCACTCCTCAAACCTTAATGTAGACCAAATATCTTCCAGTTGATAAATTCTACCATCAAGTAGGGTTTTTTACAAAACATTTTGCATATCCTACCCTTTCTTACTCTACTTCATGTTCTAATAATAATTATTACTGATTTTTCTTAATTAACACCATCATTCTAGTAACATCATCATATATATTTTTAATTAATAGGTATTCTGTTCAGCTATAAAGAAACACACTGAAAGGAAAATGAAACAAGAGTGATGTTAATTTTCAAGGTATTAGGCAAAAAATCTGAATGTACTGTGAAAGTTGTGACAAATCCGTCATTTTCCATGTCTTACATACACAAATAACATTAAAAATATATAACTTTGAAAACTGTAAATACCAGACTCTGTGGAAAGGCATAGAACTCAGAGCAAGTCAGAAAGGAAAAAAAAACAAAAACCAAAAACCGACAAGCTTTTCTTAATCATCCTTACTTATTCCCCCTCTTAAAAGAGAGCATGTGGGATAAATTATTTACCTAGAAAAGACTCCTGCCCTTGTGGAAATGCATGGCAATACATTATTGTATTTCTCTAAGAGGATCTCCAGAGATCCTCTCCAGTCCCTCTCCAAAGAAACAAACCAGAAAAAGTCACCTCCAAATGATAGTGGGGTTTATATGAGGATTTGTTTGATTGGCAGCAAATTTGTAGCCTTCCCTTTTTTCATCTTTCGTCTCCAAAAGAATAACTGAGAAAAGATAGTTAAGAACAAGCAGATAATGCGGTCAGAAAGCAATCTTTCAAAAACGGAAGAGACTGGATACATTTCTCCTAGATGATTAGACATTTTTAGCAGTTACGTGTGCTCCTTTCACCTTTATTTAGATGTATTTCTTCCTTGAAGACAGAAAGCTTTAGAAAGGAAATAATATAATAAAGTAAAATATGTTTGCCAAGAGCATATGATAAGCTAGAAAATAAGAGCAGTCTTTATGGGCACTGTGGTTTTATCTTCAAGAACTCGTAAGAAAGGAAATAAATTCACTAGAAGGGACAGTTATGCATTACCAAAATCTTTCCTGTGCTCCAGATATTGCCAGAAAACTGAGATGAGTTTTGCCTTCACAAATGAAACACGACACAATCTTGTTTTGCATGGGCTTGCTTTCTGTAATGAAAGTTTTACACAGCTTGGCTTCATGAAGTAAAATGTTGATTGAGAATATTTGTGACAGTTGTGGGTAGTTAACAAAGTTGCTATTACAGTGCTTCAATAAAATGCTGCCACTTTAAATGCTAGGTACTAAACTGGTTGAAGTATACAGCAGCATTTTAGACACTATGCTATGTGTGAGCTCACATTCCATTAAATGAGTCACTTCTTCTGACTGACACCCCATTTAGTCAGTGGAAACAGTGAAGTTATTTACTGGATGAAAAAATGAGGCCAAACATGAATTTATATTCCTTTATTTTGTGATGGTAAAAAATCTGGCTTGCTTGTCAAAATTTGAAGAGTATGAAAAAGCCATATAAAATTTGTTAACCCTTCTGAAAAAGTATTGATTAAGAAGACAAATTTTATTCTGAGTTAAGACAAATATTGTTACAGTAAGTTTTATGAAATTTATATGTGTCAGTGGGTATTAAAACTGTAGATTATGAGAGATAATAAATCTTACAGCACTGCCATGTCAGGGCTTTTATTCTATTTGTTATAGTTATTACTCTCTCAGGGTATTTGAAGTTATGCTTACAATGGATCAAATAAAATAAAAAATAAAAAATGGATACATCAATACAATAAACTCACATTTATAGAATTGTTTTTGTGAGCTTTGCACTCTTAACTTTAGTTGTCTCACATTAAATCAACAATTTTGCAGATTTTCTTACTTTTAGATATATCAGAGATTTAGATGACTGTAGCTAAAGAATTTATCGAATGAGATGTAATATATTTTCTAAGGTCTTTTACACTAAATATGTATTAAGAAAGTATCCATAATTCAATCACATACATTGTACAGGAGTTGAAAAGTTAAAAAAGAGTCTGATCTATTCCAGGAACCTTGTATCTCCAACAGACAGGAATTCTATAGGAAAGAAGACTTGCTTCTATCTCTCTGTCTCCTTCAATTTCCTTTTTATCTTTTCGGTTGAAAGAACTACAGAAGTTCTTAAAGGAAACCAAAGAATAAAGGATACAGCTGTGTACTGGACAAGGTTAAAAATCTGCCTGGGGCGCAGTTAAAAGCGATTTAATATCCTTGTAGGTTAAATGTGCATAACTAATCTGACAGTGTTACAGGCTGTGCTATGAAGTATGTATACTAGAGGTAGACTGGGAGATAATGGTTTGGAATCTGTGCCTTGCTGTCATGGAGCATAGACCAATAGCAGGAAATTCCCATAAGGCCCATGTTCACACAAAAAATTATAAACTGTGCAAGGTAAAAATGTGAAGCAAAAACCAGAGAGTTCAAGTAGATTTTTTCTTTTTCCATCCCAAGGTCCAAGCTTCTCTGAGGATAAACAAATAAATAAATACATTAAAAGTGCAATTAAAGTCTACTAAATCTGAAATCAGAAGCTATGCTGTGTTTCATACAACTGCAATATGAAAATTGAAGTTCTGATTTATATTTTTTTCACAGATCGGATAACTCAAAATGAAGATTCAGAGACATTTAGATTCTGAAGTGTGTAGTCAAAGAGTCATATCAAAGTTCTTTTTCAACTTAATGACAGACATTTCCAGCTAGTGATTCATTCAGTTTTAAAGCAGGTAAATAATGTTAATATCCCCCAGGTATAGCTGCACTGATTATTGACAACTACTAAAATGTGAGTTATGCCTAGATACTTACTTTCTTATGCTTAAGTTAAATGACTGTAAATCCCACTCTTAGTACTTTTCCTTCCCTATTCTTCTGTAAAATATGTGAGTTCTTAAAGACAATTTATGGGTTTTTTTCAAATTTAATATTTAATTTTCCATGTCTTCATGGGCAATAATGTGAATTTTAAAATCTAACACTGGAAACACTCAAATATTTTTATATTACAAAGAGTTGGGTGTCCTTCTGCAAACCACTACATTTATCCACTTTTATATTTCTTTATTGTGGGCTTGCACCAGGGAAAATGTAAGCTGAAAAGTTCCTCATAATAAGCATAGTAGATGAAAAACAAAAAATAAACAAAAAATGTTGAAACTAAAAAGAATAATCAGGCGACAGGCCACAAAACCAGAACATATATCATGTCTGTATTATATTAAATAAGTACTGTCTCTACGTTTTTAGTAAAGCTCACTAAGTAAACTTGTAAATGAAAATCCTTAAGTTAGCTACCAAAGGTAACTGGAGTTCAATGCATATTATGTATTCCACTTGTTTAAAAGAAACATGCAACTTCGTGAAATCAGTGTTCAATGTGGAACAAAAAAATAATATAACAGAAGTATCGTCACTGGAAGACTGGTCTACAGGGTTGTGATGACTGAAGCACGTGGGTAAAAGCATCTGGTTGTGAACTGAATGCTTTGTTATAGTTCATTTCAGCGTTAAATTGCTCTTTCCACTGTCTGCCTGAGTCAAGCAGAACAAAATTTGTGACATCTGAAACAAAGATGAGATTTTGAGGAGATGAGACTGAAAAATATTATGACTGACATGTACAAAATCATGTTTCTACAAAGTGGGTATTTTGTTTCAAGCTTCTTCATTATTGCTTTTGGAGATATAAATCAAAGATAACGTATAAACTACTATTCTCTAAAGCACTGCATTAATTTTTGAGAATACACTGACTTTACCATGTTCTTATGCAAACTTTTGGTTTGGCTAAAAGACCACAGTATTAACAGAAAATGTTGATGAACCAGAGTCATGGTGGTAGTTAATTCTGCGTATTAACTTTAATAGGCATTTTACAATGAGGGAGTTTCACTTGTCTTTCCATGCCTTTCACTTTATGACCTAATTACTGGAATAACCTATTTGTATTAACAAACATTTTTATTCTGATGAGCAGTATTTAATGGTTTCCTGTTTACTTTTCAACATCTTATGTCTATGTACCTATGTGTTCATTATTTTTTTCTTTTTCATTATTTATAATATAGAGTGCATGACTTGTCAGATGAATAGATAGAGTCCATCTGATTTTGATGCCTAATTCAGGGAGGCAGATTCTGCCTCTCCAGCATCTTCAGAACAACCTGCTTACTTTATATTCCTTATACTAAGAGTTTAAGCACCCTCTGCATAAGTGCTGTTTCAGCTAGGCTATATCTATGCCAACAAATCAGACACTCCCTGCAAATATTCTCATGCAATGGATCTCACTCCTCTGAAATATTAAGCTATTTAAATGATCTGCAGGCGTAGCTCTGGACCATTCCAGCCAGGATTTAACCAAGCAGTTCCTGGACTGGATTTTGGAGCTGGCATGTGTCAGATACCATTTACAGTGTTTTGTTTGCAAGCAGTACCTCGCTTTGGAGAATAATAGTGCTCAATAATATGGAAGCTTTTCATGCCAGCCACGTAACAGTCCCCATCCTATTTATTTTACTAGTTTAAATATCACTTTATATACCTAAGTAGGTGCATAAATATGTGAATACATAACTGTGCTATTGCCCAGTGTCTAGATATCTACCCACAGTTCAAGATCTTTTGAGAGAACAGCATTTACATACACACATATTCTGTACCTTGCAAAGACTTAAAAAATAACATTGTCCTTTAGTCACATGGTTTGCCATGTCTGCAGAGAATAGAGATCTACAGAAGTAAATAGATGAGACTGATTATAGCAATTGCTAATTTTTTAAGTTTAAGTTGTTTCCAAATTTAGGTATTATGAGGTGACCTGTTGAAGAATTTTCCCCTGACTATATTTCCTTAAGCATGGAAGTCCTAATTTTAAGACCAAACTGACAGTACCAAAGGACCCTGACTAGCTCGAGCAGAGTGGTAGTCTTTACTACGATCTGAGTGCTAATACATGTGTAACAGTTGACCCACATATGTCAACTTGAATTTTATCTCACATCTTTGGATTTAAAGATTGTTAAAAACTATTCATATTTTCTTCAACAGTACTAATATAGTGGAAAAACATTTAGAGAAATTAATATTCATAGTTTCATAGCTAAACAGGCTTTTTTACATGAAGGAGACACCTATAAACACAGATTAAGTGTCAAACTCAAAAAGCAGGTTACACTACTGTGAGTACTTTAGTATGACAAAACCTGTCTCCAAAGCTATAAAATATTTCTCTGAATTAAAAAATGCATCTTTCACTTGTTTATTTTAAATACTAATAATGACTTTTCCCTATTTAGGGGCCTATAAAGATGGAAATGGTTGATTTTTTTTTTTTCCTGTAAAAGCTTTTATTACAAATTTATTGGTATTAAAATTCAGATTATCATCTCAATATCAATTTAAAATCAATTTAGAGTATTTAGGTGTCTGATGGCAAAGTGCAGTGGATGTATGGAAGAAGTATCTTGTGCAGTTCTGTAGGAAGCAAATGAACAGCAAATATAAACAAAACTCATACTGGAAAAAATAAAAATAATCTGTGAAATAAAAATAGAGAGAAAGACTATTTAGTTTGACATTCAGATAGGTGTAAAATAAATGCTAGTCATTTCATCTGGAAGGGTCAAGAGGGAGCACTTACAATTCCTTCTAGAAGCTAGTTTTATGGATAATTTTTCAGGGTGAAGAACGTGTTAATCATAAAGGACTGAATATTAATATTTTCCATAGTATATGAAGCATTGTAAGTCAAATTTCCTCTGTAGCTTTGAAATGAATTCTCAAAATATGCTTTATTTCCTCCACTTCTACTAAAACAGATCTCAATTTATCAGATACTTTTCTGTCACAATTTTTCCTATATTTTAAGGTAAAAGAATTTTATCTTAAAACAATCTAAACAGAAAGGGGAAGGCTGGATCTGTCATTACTTAGATACTGGAAAACCCCTAAATATACAAGCTTAAATATATTGGTAAGTCAAAAAAAGACATTCCAGGTCATGCACACTTTTTGTATGCCTTTATAGCAGAAAATTAGAACAGTGGTGACAGACGCAGATCCTTTGAAAAGAGTCTTAAATTTAACTCCATTTTCCAAGGTTCAGGATAAGTCTGATATAAAGATGTTAAAAAGTAAGGTTTCCAGCAATATGTTAATGACTCATAATACTTTTCTGGGTTTTTTGTCTGTAGTATGGTTAGGAAAATTAGGAACCTTTTTTTGTATTTTCCTTTTTATTTCTGGTGTTCTTTTATATTGCAATATTATGATAATTTTATTGTATTGACAGATACAGTGGTAAGCAATTAAGATAAGAACGTTTTACAGCTGGTGAATGAAACTAGACGCTTGTGAAAATGTGATAACTCTATTGAGAAGAAATATCTGAGGGTCTTTAAAATGCTTGGTACTATTGGAAAATAGAATTGGCAATTTATGTTTATATACTTAGAAAGCAATATACTAAGTCTGAATAGCTTTCTAGTCAAGAACTTGAATTTGAACAAAAATTATGGTCTTTAACTCTATGGATGCCAGAGACCTCCAAAAGTAAAACAGGTGAGATTCTGCTGTACTTGTGCTCATTGATCTGCCTCTAAGTATCACCCTGTTTCTAATACACAGAGAATTGTGCCAGAGTTATTCAAAGCTGTTTGAATGTCATTGCTCTGTGCTTGATGAAAACTTTCTGCCTTTGTGCTTTTGAGAGCTAACATGGGAAACCACCCGTACTACAGGCAGTACAGAAAAGCTCCTCCTGCTTTTTTACAGAGTTTAACAAACACAGTATTTATGAAATGCTGATATGAAATCAGCATATCATCAAGACATGCTTCAACAGCTGAAGAAACCTTCAGGGAATGTTGCTGGTTATAGCACCTTTAAAATGGCAACTTCTAAATTAAATTTGTCCCACAGGAGATACCTTCAGCACAGTGTTCTGACATTCTCACTTTGCTTCCTGACTGCATGGTCATTGACATTCTAGGGGTTTTGAGGGAGCGTTGTGTTGTGGGTTTTCATTATTTGGCTTTTTTTCAACTGTGCACATACAACTATACTGTAATTTTTGTCTTGAAATAGGTCATACCCACATGAACGGAAAATAGATTTTTTTTTCAAGAATTAACTACTTCAGGAAAAAAAAAAGCCTGTATTACAGTTTAACATTAATACATCATTATCTCTAAACACCACTCCAATGAAAATGGCACATTCAAGAAGCAAAATACTGTATTAATCCTACCACATATTACCTCAAAAGAGATACAAAGTCCTATACGTTCATACACATTGGCTGGTCTTGAAAAATGCTGATTTGTTTAATCAGTCAGGACAAGCAGAGAGCTTTAAGTCATAGAATCTAAAATCATTAACAAAGAAAATCATTCCCGGCTCATTTTAGGAGAAATGTGATTTGCACTAGAATGTTGAATTAAAGTCAGAAGTGTGCTGATGCAAACAAATTTTCCTTTTTCTAATTTAGTTCAGAGAAACTAGGACGCATGGAAATTGGTCATGTACAAATTTTTCTGAATAATTAAATAAAATCTATTGGTCAGCACAGTTATAATAATAAAAAAGGAAACACCCTGGCTCTGAGTTAAATTTATAGACCTTTGTGGCCCAGCTTGTCCTCTTTGTGGTGATTCTTTTCCCTTTGTGTGGTGATTAACAACTAGAACTGGCAGCATTCTTTGTCACCTGCTTGAAATTTTCTGTCTCTAGAAGCACCTTTCGCTGACATAGCTGAAATGTTTGAAAATGCAGCCCTTCCTGTACATTGTATGAAAATTCACTATTTTTTCCAATTCATTCCTTTCCTTCCCATGGAAGAATAATTAGCTTCTTTACAGTGGTTTAGAGTAGTAAGAATTATCCTGCAAAAAGTGAATTCTTTCAGTGTATTGACCTTGTATGAACCTGTCATTCGGATCCAGGGAAACAATAACCTTTACACTCGATGAAATAACGTCTTGCTCTTGGAGCTTTTCAAGTTGTGTTTAAGACACATCTGAAACTGCATAAAAGGGACTTTTGCTTTAGGACTCTTGTATAAACGCATTACTTCTCTGAGTGGTGAACATTTCAAAGTGGGTTAGGAAAAACCTACTTTGTCTCTCCTGGAAGAAAGAAGCTTTGTTTCTCATTTAAATCTGTACCTTTTCTCAGAATATTCCTCTTCCTTCCTGCAATCAAAGCCTTAATAAAACTGGGGGTTTGGCATTTACTGGTGAACAAGAATGAAATATTCAAACATTGTAACCAACTGTAGACTTGGAAAATCATGTGTTAAATGATATGGCAAGGCACGATAGGATATCAATAAGAAAGCTCACTCAAGTTTTCCTGAGACAGAATTAGTATACCTTGCTATCTCTTTTTACTGCAGGGGGACACAAGTCACAGCTGATATAGCCTATTCTATTCCAAGTCTATATGCACATAAATTGCTTTGATTGTGGCAATAAAGTATCATTGACTTAATCTCTTTACTTTTTTTGCTAAGTGGAAATACAGAATTTGATGAAAATTTTAGGAGTACTTTTTGGTGAATTGAACTGAAGGAAATACTGTACATGGAAGTGAATTTATCTAAACTAATTCTAAACTGTAATTTAGAAAATCGTATGATAAGTTAGCAAAAATAGCTGTTGATCTGATTAGATCTTTAATCTGAACAGAGCTCCAGCTTGGTCTGAGAGGTCAGTTTTTGTTGTTCTAATGATGATGATAAAATTTACTTTCATATAACTTTCATATAACTTCTAGTTAATGTTTCTTCTCAATATTCTGCTTCCCAAATATCGGGAAGTAACATTACCACCAGAGCAGTGGAAGCCAAATCCTTAGGCCTGGGATTACACATACAGATGTGGGAACTCAAACATTGGAAGCATTTGCTTGTTAAGGAAAACGTTCAACTGTTGTAGGGTAATACATCTCCTTTTTACTGATTTTTATTTCTGTTACACAGAAACATTCTCACTCTTTTCAGTCTGTCTAGAACTGATCAGTTAAAAAATTTGTTTTCTGGAATATTTTTCTCACAGTCAACTTAATTTCTAAATCATTAATGGAAATATTTCACTACATGAAACTAGCATATGACCTCAAAAACGCATTTTTATTAATCTTTTGTTATATTGGAAATTGATAATCTATTTTTCTTTTAGGTATTTTATATACTTTTGGACAGATGATTAAATGTTTAATCTTCATCTGTGATTATTCATTTTCTGTAGTGGTTTCTTATGTGGCACCTTGTCAAAAGATTTTTGAAAGTCTACTGAAATTATGTGGACTGTTTTACATCTGCTTAGTTTTTTTTGTTTACAGTTACTAGGAATTCTCACAGACTGATAGGATTCCCCTCTGTAGAAACTATAGTGATTAGTTTCCTTCAAAAGCTCAAATGTTCTGAAGAATAATTAAAGGAGAATAGAAAGTTGACAAAGGGTCTTTTTAATGAGACTAAAAGAACTCCCTTATTTTTTCATTAATAGATTGCTTAGAGGTAATTAAGGAACTGCCATCTATAAAGTGGAAAACTCCCAAGCCAAATTAGCATATTAAAATAATACGCTACACCAAAGTCAGAAAGTAATATCAGGAATTTCCCAATGTCTTATAAGATGCCATTTTTTTATCACAGGTAGTCTTTCTCTTCCTCTTACTAACTTTCTTTAAATCCTTACAGGCCATTTTAGTATGGATGTAAAACTGTTAGCACACAGCTTTCTAGGAAATACCAAGATGAAAAAACATATACCTAGTTGCTAATAATAAATATTTTTTTAAAAAAATGTGTGGATTATTCACTAGTATTTCATAGAGAAGGATTTAGAAAAATATATTATTGCTTTCCATCTAACTCTGAATAGAAATATTTTTTCCTGAAATGTTGATAGATGTGTTCTGATCTTCCACAGTGGTAATCTGAAACTGCATCCAAATACCTTTTCCAACCTACCTCAGCCACAAATTTTCCAAAATGTTATCTGGAAATATGACAGAGAGAAGCAACTTATGAAGTAATTACAGGTAAATGAAATATGAAAAACACATGTGAAAGAAAAATCCCGGACAGTAATGAAGGCTCAGAGTTGTCACAATGACAATAAAAAACCCTACACTTTCATAGAATGTCAAAATAATGAATTTGATTTATTGAGGCAAGTCAGAATTATTTTGTTTAACCTCTCCTCTATAAATCTATACTATAGTTGCTCCCGTACTTCATGAGTCCCGTAGTTTTGCTACTGAATTCATTGATCCTAAGGTCAAAGAATTGACAGTGCTTCTCATGATGCATTAGTTATTTGTTTTTCAAAATAGGCCCCAAAAATAAAAGCAGAACTTAACATGTGTATGTGGTTTATATGCGATGCCTGAGTACAGAGTCCATTCTCTGAAAGACAACAGAGGCTTGTGTACTCTGCATGATAATTACTTTCAGTCACAGTATCAACCCAGAGAAACCCACATTAATGTTTAGTCAATGTAAAACAAAATGGTTTCAGTCAGTTTAACTATCAGAAATATTCTGCTTTGAGATGAAACAAACAAAAGGCTAAATTGAAACTTCCCAATTGTGAGCATTCTAGAGGAAAACAGAGTATGAGAAAATCAGTCTTTTGTGTCAATATTTTTTTTTTCTATTTTCTTTCATTATTTGATCCATTTAGATATGCACCATAAACCTTTTTTAGGATATCTCTTACTTGGTCATGGAACTTTTTTCTTCCTTTGATTATAAATACTTCCTGAAATATTAAGTTCATGTTGCATCACTAGAGATGTGGAACACACACAATTATCTTCTATGATGATACCAAAGACATAAATTATCTTTTGTGTGTAAGAAAAAAAAAAAAGAAATATTTAAAACTAAGTTTTAGATAAGAGTACATAGATGATATAAGCTTTGAAGATATCATTAGTGGGACTATTAATAAAATGCTGTGATCAATATTCTTAAAAAGAAAAAATTATTTTAAAAGTTGGAAAGATTTCAAAGAACAGAATGAATTAATCTTAGAGTTTAAGAACCATCTGGGAAAGATATACTTATCTAATTCCACTCTTTTTGTGGTAGTCTTCTCAGACTTTGTAGATTTAATTTAAAAGATGAAGAGGTATAACTTCCATTTAACAGAGAAATGAAAAAGAAGATATAATATCCCAAAAACTGAAACATGAAAAATAAATAACCGGAATAAAATATTTTACCAGTAAAAGTACATAATCATAAGTGAAATGGAAATAGGATATTAATCTTTTTTATGATTAAAAAGAAAATAGCATCAAGATACTGATAGTCAGTAAGAATGTCCTTGTCTTTAGAATGTTACTTGTGTTACCACCTGGAAAGAAGAAACTTCTCTGAAAAAAGAGTAAGTAGTTATTACTTAACTAGTTATTAATAGAAGTGTTTGAAGGACAAGTGACAACTTCCAGTGCTTGAGAGAGAACACATTTTGATGCTTCTGAGTGAAACTAATTATTTCCTAGCTAATGTGTATCACAGGAAATCAGGAGATGCAATCAGAAATCATGAGGTTTATATCCAACAGTAAAGGAAATTCAGAACTAGAAAAACAATTTATTATTGTTGATTTCCATGTATGTTAGAAAAGAAATTAGTTCATAATGATTCAACAGATTGTAATCCTTGCTAAGAGATGGCTCTTAAAATAACATTCATATTGCTCTATATAGTATACTGCCAACAGAACGGAATCCATGTCAGCTGTAGCATTACAGATTTTTAATAGAAAATCTATGAAAACTTAACTGAGAAGTTAATTTTTGGTAGCTTTTATGACCTTGAAATTTATACTTCTGCTCTTGCTTTTGAATAGATAATGGAATTTCCCTTTGGATATATTTTAAAGACCAGTTCAGGGCAGAGAGGGAATTTGTAAAATAAATTCTGTAAATACTACTCCTCTCACTAAATTTAAATCAATTTAAACCTTCATATAAGTGAATGAGAGCAGAGTTTCTTTTTTATTTCATGTATCATCAACACATTTATTACAGTTCCAAATGTGAAATTTTTATTGTCACTGTTAATGCTTGAACTCGAAAGAACAGAGTTTAACTGTTACAGACAAACTGTATTTTTATTTTGAAATATCTGTCATTTCATATCTGTATTACAGAGGAATATGATAGTGTCACTATGAAAAAAGCAAATTCTATTGAAGTATTAATGGACATCAGAAAGGACTCCAGCATTAGGCAATTTACATGACACATGAAAGACAAATGTTCAAACCTTAGTTCTGAATAGTGAGTGTAGATCCAGAAACTTTTATATTCAAATTCTCATATTTAGATCTACATTTTTCATTGATTTTATATGTAAAATTGTAACAAAGACAAACAAAGTTTTAATTCCCTTAGAGATAACGGAAGAAAACTTTAAATCTCAGAATATTACTTGGAAGACATTTTCTCTAACTGGAAACTTTGCTGAATAATGTCACACATCATTCCATTAAACTTATCAACTTGTCTTTGTATTTAAATACACACTGCTTTATCTGACCAAATATTGGACTTTCCATCATGCTAATTGACAGAGAAGTCCTGACAGGTATAAATTTGTGACTAGAAATAATATAACAAGAAATCGTGGTCAAAAAAGAGAAAAGTTTTTAGCAATTTTCTGATGAAAATGCTTTCATTCTGGTATAGTTTTTCAGATACCACTAGAAAGAAAACAAAGACAAAGCATACTGTACATAATTCATCTAGGAAAGAGTGGAATGTAAGTCTGCCCCATTAGCAGTAATTTAGTTTCTGCATTAACAAAAATTATTCTAGCAATAAATTAAATGTAGTGAACTGTACACATTCAATTTCTTGGTAAATCCTATGTTCTCTATCTTGTGAAGTTCAATTTATAGCAAAGATATTTATATTTTAATGCCTTAACTAAATAAATTACTTCTGTATTTTAGGATCAAAAGCTTTAAACAAAGTGTGCACTGTTTCACTAGGAAAAGTTTTGACTAGCTAATTCATTAACGAAAGGCACAAAGTTATGAAAATGTGCTATTTTCAAGGTTTAACCCCAGCTAGCAGCCAAGCCTCAGGCAGCTGCTCACTCACTCCCCCACTAGGGGATCAGGGAGACAATTCAAAGAGTACAAGCTAGAAAACTGTGGGCTGAGACAAAGGCAGTTAAATAGGGAGAGCACACCAGCAAAGCAAAATGAGGAATTAATTCGCTGCTTCCCATGGACAGGCAGGTGTTCCACCGTCTCCAGGAGAGCTGGGCCCTATCACACATAATGGTGACTTGGGAAGGCAAACACCATCACTCCAGAAGTCCCCCTTATCCTCCTGCTTCCCCCATTTCACATACTGAGCATGATGCCATATGGTCTGGAATATCGCTTTGGTCAGTTTGGGTCAGTCCTGGCTGTATCCCCTCCCAGGCTCCCATGTACCCCCAACCCCCTTGCTATCATGGCACCACAAAAAGCAGGAAAGGCCTTGGCTCTGTGCAAGTCCTGCTCAGCAATTACAAAAACATCTCTGTATTATCAACCTGTGTTCAGCACAAATCCAAAACACAGCCCCGCAGCAGCCACTGTGAGGAAAATTAATTCTTCCCCAGTCAAAACGCAGCACAACTATTTAGAAGCTGTGGGATTTTTGTGTTGACTTAAAATACAGTGTAGGGGAAAAAGGACTCTACTCTGCCAGCTTTTTCTTGTCTTATCTGATTTACCTTCCAAAGTCAGTATTCCAGATACTTGTATTAAATGTATAAAACAGCCTTTCAGTACTTACGTATTTGTTATCATTTTGTAAGGAAGACATACATTAACAGAAATCTTTTAAATGTCAGCATTAATGAGAAGTTAAAGTGTTACGTTAAGTGTGACAGCACTCAAAAATTATGTGCCTCCTTGTCTGGTTTTCTTGTATCAGTATGTAAGTGATATTTTTTTCTTTCAGTGCATTTAATAGTTTAATTAACTTTAAGAGCTGTTTGGCTGTGTTACTTGAAAATAAAAAGAAATTTGATTTCTGTATTTCTTTAATATTTTTTGGATGAAAAGTTATGAGACCCTTGGAGTTCTGTTCAAATGAATGTTGTGTGACTTCCTAGGTTCTGGCAACACTGTAACTCAACATGTTCAGGGTTGGCACTGTGCAAGTAGAATGCCAATTATATGCTCTGTACCACAGATGGTATAAAGGGTCTCTTTACCCTCAGCAAAACCTTTCTACTCTCTTCTTACCTGAGAAAAAGAAAACGTAGTATCTGCAAATGCATGAAGGCAATAATCCTGCTGTACTCTTCCAGTGAGCAATCTGTTCTTCTGGAGAAATAAAAGAAACTCTGTTATGAACATCATCTATCTATTCCTTCTGAGCTAAAGCAGAAATTACTGTTAATCTGAAACTCTTAACTGGTTTACAGTCTCCATGAAATTAAATGTTTATTTTTCTGCTGTCAGCTACCTTAAGTTTCCAAAGAATTTTTGTATCACCAAACAATATACACAGACTTACACATGTTTATGTGTTCTTTATTTTAGGTGTGCAAGAGGCACAAGAAGCACATATTTTGTAACAGTGGGACAGATTTATTTTCAATTCAATTCTGCTCACCAAAAGACTCTGTACAACACCGTTTATGCAGCTGTTTGCATCCCTTTGGTCAACTCCAGACATCTCCCAAATCTAATTCCTCATCAGTCCTGGTCTCAGGTGTCACATTATTTTAATCACACAGTCATAATAATTAGATTTTGTCTTTTCCCAAGCTTTAAAATCACTGCACCAGCCTAAAATTGCTGTAGAAATTGTGCTTTTACATACATAAAACTTAAAACTCTAATATTGGAATTATTTTAACTAGCTTAACTGTCAAACTTGCATCTCTATCTCCAGCGTGCACTGAAGCAATGCTCCAGAGAAGGTGCATAAGTTCTGTACCTAGTTGATGGACAGCAGTGGAGATACTTGAAGATTTGCAGACACTGACACCACATTTAAACTGGCCTGATTTCTTCCTGGAGATTCTAGAATACATACAGTCATAAAATGTAAGGTCAGCAGCTATTATACAGCTGAACATACAGTACAAATTAAAAGAACTGCTTTTAAGACCTTTTCTGACTTTTTTCCCCAAACATGAGAGTTGGCCTAATAAAAAATACTGACTCTCCATTCTACCTTACTCTGAGAATGTAAACGTGGTATTGTGATATTTTTCTTACTGAGAAAGGATTGACCCAGGGATAGCCTTATCCTTTAAAAATCCTCTTAATAACTTCTGGTTTCCAAGATAAGGCAGTCAAGTCAGTCTATTAATGTTTAAAATTTATATTGACAAAGTAAAAGATGATTTCTGTAACAATTACCTTTGAAGAAATTAAGTAATCTTTGATTGAATGAATTTGCTTATATAGAAATAATGCTTTTAGTATATTAATTAACTAAATGTTGCTCTCAGGGTGCAAAACTAATGGATTTTGTACTTCTCATTATGTCATTAACATAAAAATGCAGGTATGCACTCATGCAGATTGTAATTTATATTATGGTTGATAAAAATCTAATTAGAATAATTTAATTTTTAAAAAAAAATTACAATTATATAATCCACAATTGAATCATTTAATTTAAGAGAGTTTTATGAGAACAAGAATTCAATTGTCATTTGTTTTTTATTTTAATAATAAAAGGACTGCTCTGCTTTTCAGTAAAAATTATGGGGTTTGGGGCTTATGGGAGGTGAACTACTGAAAACCAATGTTTTCCTTCAGAAAAAACCCATAAAGATATTGACTCAATTAGAGTAGTTGTATGTTATATTATTTTTTATTTAATAAAAGAACATCGTGGTGTTTTTAATTGATTTGGTTACTCAGCATGGTCAAGTGCCTTATGGTAAGAGAAAACATGGATAAAAGCAATAATTGACATACGAATCATTGGAGGAAAGAGAAACTTGTCAAGGCTACAGGATCAAGGAAAATGTTGAAAACTTATTGAATATGAGGGAGAAAAAGCTAAAATACTTCTAAATTTACCTACAAAGAGCATGAGAAATTAAAAGGGCAGAGAGGCCTTGCATAGAGCAGAAAATTGAAATGAGAAAGGGAGTCATGGCAGAGTTGAACAAAAAACTGTAAAACTGTACTGGACAAGAAAGGAAATCTGTATTTTATGGTAGCCTTGAACTTGATATTCACTCACATAAACCAAGAGAATGTGCATGAGCCCTGTAGTCTGAGAACAGTTACAGAAATTACCTCATGTAATTTTCCTGTTGACAAACAGATTAAAGAGTGGCTTCTTCCAGTTTATTTGCCAAGTTGTTTTGTTTTTGTTTTTAAACTGTTTAATCTTCAGAGGAACTTTATTTGGGAAAGTGTATGAGAACCATACAAATGTGAATTTGAAAGAAATGGTAACCACAGACAGGTGAAAAATATTCTTTTATACCATTGTACTATGCACAGCTTTAAATTCTGTGTAATACATCTGTACATAAATTTCAGAGGTCTTTCAATGAGGTAGACTGTAGATACTTGGGACATGATGAACTAGCATTTTCCCTAAAGCTTAAAGAAAGAAGCAAACAAGCAATTTCTGTATCTTTTGTTTATTTTTGTATTTCAGAGCATGAGGGCTCTTGATAGCATGTTTGGATTTATCAGAGAGATACACAGACCAAGGACAGATTTTGAGAGCTCTGAAGTCCTGCAATGTTTCTTTGATTTAGTTATAATATACATGAGGCAAGTTAAAGTCCCTGCTTTCTTGCTTTCTAGCAATGACTCTTTGGTCTGCATATCCCAAAGCATTTTAAATTATGAAAGGGAATGTTTTCCCTTTTCTTTTAACTAACAGAGAAGGAAATCTCAGATCTGAGATCTTTGATGGTCAAGTATAGGCAGTTTGCTTTTTGCTTATTTTTAAGCCTGACATTACTTTTTCCTTTTTCCCCTGAACTTTTTATTTTTCAAATTTATTTTTTCTCACTGATGACCTGAGAAACCCAATATTTACTCAGTTCCAATAAAAATCAGGAGCATAAGTATGAGAAAAGCATAATTATTCTATGTGTAGTCCTCTTATACTAAATTTTAAGAACTTCCACTGGAAAAACCCGAAACCAAAACCAACAAAAAAACCCCTCAAAAGCAACAACAACAGAAAAAAAAAAAAACAAACCACAAAGCCCTTCTCTAAATAAGAACAACTTATAAAAATAGCAGGTATTTTGCCAGTGAAAATGTGTAAAGCCAAAACAAATTAATCCTGATCTTTATTTGGGTACATTTATATGGACCCCATTAAGACATCTGTTTCTGTGATGATAAGGTAGAGGAGTCATTTACATAGGGGAAATTTCAGTGCAATACCTAACATTTTTGAGGTGTCCTTTATTTCTACATGCAGTAAAATGCTAGCATTTGAAAGTGGATAAGCTTTAAAATTACTTTAAAGCCATATGCAGAGTTCTAGGACCTTGGATACACAAATTATTGTCCCTGGAGCCAATGGCAGTTCAAATGCGAAATGTGTAAAATTCCAATCCTAAAGCTTGATCTTGAGCTAGCACTACACGTGTTGCAATAACCACTGCTGAAAGTGGAATCAGCTACAAGACTGTCATAGACAGCCAGGAAATCATAAAGCCACATGACACTGATGGGAAATACATTCCAGATTTGTCATCTGGTTTTATTGTTGAGGGAGATAAGGAAATATCTCTTTTCAGAAACAAAAAGCATAAATCTCTGTAGGGTCAAAGTCTGACAATACATGTCAGATGATTTAGCATACAATTTGTAAAATTAACTACCATTAAAGTTTAGAAACTGAGTTTTGCATATTTAGGAAAGCTTCTGTCTTCATTTATTTAGATTACACTATGGATTGGCACCCAACAAAGCAGAAACACGCCCAGCTTCTTTTATTTATTTGTTTCATTCATTAACAAAGGACAGTGGAAGGAAAGCATTTCAGTGTCTCGCCCCTCATTATTATCGTTATCAATATTGCTGTTGTTCAAATCCCTTGCAATGTATTTATTATTATGTAACACCACACTATAAATCACAAACAAACCCCAAAAACTCGCCAACCCCCCCAATACTATGCACATATAAAATACATGGTGCACACATCTTTGTAGTTCATATATACATATAATGGTTTGTGTGTGTATATATATACATAAATATATATTTCCTAAAAATATTTGATTCAATTATGTCAAAAAGACTGGGAAAGCACAATTTTTGAAACCAAAATCTAAAAAAATCTATATTAATTGCCAGATTTTGATTTTTTCATGTTATAAATTGGTAGAGCATTTCTTATTCCAGTAAAATGTTGTTGTTAATTTTTTAAATTTATTCAGAAATCATTAAATTCTATTGTCTAGTTGTGACCTCATAGAATCATAAAATGATGAAATATAAACACAGACATTATAAATTGACGTATTTTTAAATACTTCTTTTCTTGAAACAATTACTTTCACGTTTAAAATAAATGTGAAGTGTCTATGTATCAGTCAGAATGATTAAGACATTACACATATATAGGTAAGTGTACCTACACTAAGTGCAAAAATTTCAAATTCTTCGAAATTGTTTTCCATTTCTTATATTTTTCTTAATTCATTTTTTCCTGTTCTCCACAAGCTTAATTTGTTATTTAAAAGAATTGTATTCAAGCTGTTTGAATTTTCCTTAGCTTTATTTACTGTGAGATATATGAAGTAACCAACTTCACAAGTTTTTGACTAGCAATTCTGAAGAAGATTTTAGGCTGGGTCACTGCTAATACAACCTAAAATTTTTCTTCTAGACAGCATTATTACATACTTTGGAGGATAAAAATGCTTGAGTAAATGTGATTTTAAGGCTAGTACTAGTTTAGAAAGATTGGATTTGTGGCAGTTTGGGAAGTTGTACAATTTTAGCACTCTGATGTTTGAATTCTGAATTCATTGCCTATACACGCTTGTAAGAATTGTGTGAAGACCTCGAGGACTAAGAAAGTGCCTTACACATTCAAACATCTTGATATTTTGTTTATCTTAGCATGCAGTACCACCACTTGACAAGCTTTATTGATTTGCTGATTTTCAAAATTTAAAAAGCGTCCCACTACAAAAAAAAAAAAAAAATATATCAAAGCTGTACAGTGTATGCCAAATAAGATGCCCCAAAGTAAAATCGCTACCTGATGTTTTTTATTTACTTCTGAAAAATCATGCTTCTGGGTTAATCTTGGCAGCTGTCTCAATAAATAATATATGATTACTTCAATATATAAAATGTATTAATTTACAAATATGATGATGATAACTTTTGCAAACATAAGTAAAATCATAGAAAATTAACATCAAGATCACTACTGGAATGACTAATTTTTTCAGTGACTGTAGCAATGTTGCAGTTAATATTGTCAATCACAATACATTAAACTGAACATTTCATATGAAATGTGATAACATCTCTTAATATTTGCAAGTAATAATAACAACAACAATAAGGTTTTTATTAACATTTTGTTATTTCCAAATTTTGCTACAAGCAGACTATAAGGGAAGTCACTGAAGAATGGCTGATATGGAAGAACATGAAAGACAATGCCATCATTTTGTTAATTTTTCAGAATTTTCAGGTTTACTAATTTTTATTTGACAAATATTTCATAAAGATGAATTGATATTATATTTTTAAACTCCCCAAATGAATAAAAGCTACAAGGAAGAGGGGAGGAAAGAGTAAAACATCTTGTTCTGTATTCATATTTATAAAAATATTTCAATTATGTTCTCTTTTAAAGAGGGATAGTGATTAATAACCATGGAAAATCTCTTCCTAAATTTAGTCCACTAAGAGTTAGGCACCCAATCTAAGGTAGGGGTCTATAAAGCCTGTGACCACTTCATAAATTTTAGATGCTTAATAACCCTGTATGCTACATATGCATCTTAGCTTGTGTTGGAATTTCCTCTGGCAAGTTAAATGAGATTAATTCCGTCCCTACTCTTTTAGGATACATAAATATTGATGCAATACAATTTGAAATAAGAGCTGTTAAAGAAAACATGCATTTAGTCTGTATAATCTGCCTTCTTTGATCAAATTGACTAAATTTTGTTTAGACATGCTGTGTGGGATTCATCTAACTACACGTAGGCATGTGCAATAGCTATCTAAGGAAGTTTGGTTCACGTTCCTCTGAAGCATCTACCACTACTCTTCATTCTACCATGAAAGCTTGGTTTAAACTGAGAAATCTAATTTTCAGGCATGAAAATCTTCATGAAATAATTCTTGTCAAAGATGTCAAAGAACGACAATGACAAATATATATTACAAAAATCTTTGGAGGATTTGCCCAGTATTTCCCTGAATTTTACCATTTAATCATACTTAACTAATAGCTGTGATAGCAAAATATTAATGTCTCACATGTCAACACTGATATCATTCTATAAAATCTCGTATGACATAGTTTTGATATTACTTCTTCATTGGCTTGAAACAGTTCATATCTGTTGAATTAGCATATCAATAAGGGCACAGGTCAGAAACATAAAAAATAGTTGCACCAGGGAATTCAGAAGACACAGATATAGATCGCAGAGGTCTAATCCTGCGATCACAGTTGGTAGGAAAGGGTCTGTTATTGTTCGTGGTTATTGCTGTGGCATATTCTTAAGGTGAAGAACATCTCAGTTTGTCGTCACTAAAATGTTAAAATCAATGAAATGCTCATCACCTTTTTCATCACTGAGGAAAGATGTAGCTGACTCTTTAAGTAAGCTGTCAAGCAATCCCTAGAATTGTGAAAAGAACAGCTGAAAGGAAAGCTTTATATTGAGCATATGAAAAAGTTCCTTCCATTCTCTAATTCAGTTTTTAATTCTACTATGGATTGTATTAGAATAATGATTTTGATCTAAAGTAGAATCTTTTTTCTCATTACTATCAAGACACTTTTATGATCCTGAAATTGTGTTTCAACAATTATTTGAGGTTCTGTACAACATCAAGGATACTAAACCAAAATAAATGAAAATTCCTATTTTAGGGTCTAAATATATCTGTGTGTTAGGAAGATTCTCATGACTGAACTATTAAAATCAGGAATGTTATTTGTAGCATTTGCAGTTAAAATTGAACTGGGACAAGCTGAGTGAGAGTGTATTTTATCAAGTAAGGTTTTATTGTTTGGACTCCATTACCAAAATGTATGGCACTAGGTCCCTAAAACACATTAGAGAGGAGGTTTACCAGTGCATGAAGCAGCAGTTTACTGGTTTTCATCTGAGAAAAATAAAATATGCAGTGTTCAAATCTGTGATATACTATGAGGGTCAAACTTCAAATATAAAATATCCACAGAATTTATGAGTTGTAGAGAATTTTTTTTCCTCTGAAAGACCTTTATCCTTTATATGGGAGACAAAGTTTTTCGTAAAAGGAAAAGGCCTACTTTTACAAAAGTGAACCTTGTGAATTTGAAAACTATGAAAGTTTAGATGATAAAGGTATGAGCAGAAATGTATGAACAACAACTGGTAAATATTTAACACGTTTCCAGGCTAATCAATATCTGGAATTGCTAACTTTAGTGTAAAAATAAATAGTGAAAACATACAAGCGAAAAATCTATACTTTCTGTGAAGCAAATGGAAAGAGGTTATAAAATATAAATGACACCTCTTTCCCCCAACATAGAGGCCTTCAGCATATATAGACAGAAAAACGTGAAGGTTTTATAAATAAATAATAAACCAGAAGCTAGAACAGATTGTGAATATGGAAAGAAATAAGAAAATGAAGTAAGAATTTTTCAGAACAATGCCGCATTATTTAATTTAGCATAATTATAATTCCACAACTGCATACTAAAATAATTCAAAATAATAATGCTATTTATAAAAGCATACACTAAATTTAATTTATTTTAATGATTTAATTTTTTAAAAAAGTATTATCTAATACAGTGTGGTGAGTTGAACTTAGCTGGCTGACAGACCCCAACCCAGCTGCTTTTCTCCTCCCCTTCTTTAAGGGAGGTGGTGGTGGGGAATAAGATGCAAATCTTGTGGGTCAAAATAATTCATATTTCAAACTTACCATCATTGGCAAAACAGACAAAGCTTGGGGAAAATTATCTTAATTTATTTCCAGTTAAAAGTAGAGTTGGATAGTGATAAACAAAGTCAAAAATAAAAACATCTTCCTTTCTTCGCCATCGCAAGTTCGTTCCTTGCTTCCTGACTCCTCTTGTCTCCCCAGCCCCTACCTCCAGCATAGGAAGGATGGTGTGGTCAGTTCACAAGAGGACCTTTTTGCTGCTCCCTCCTCCTCACACTCGTGGCTCCTCTGCAAAGCGGGCTGGCATCAGTCCCTGCCTCCTTCTCACAGAGGTTACCTGCCGCAGCGACCACTTGGCTGCCCAGAAGCCAAGGGGCGGCACTGATTGTGGACAGCCGCTCTAGATTACCCGGCTCTCTGCGAGCTGTGAGTAATCGATGAATTAAGCAGCAAGGCGGAGGCGAAGGATGGGAAGGACTCCTTTGTAGCAGCTAAATCCAAGCTTTATTCCCAGGAGCAGGGAGACCACAGGAACAAGCTCAAAGACAAAGTGCTACAAAAGAAGCAAAGGGGCTCTGTGGCAGGGGGTTTTATACCCCTGCCAGCATAGGGAGCAGAAATGGGGCAGGGGGGGTGCAGGGAAACAACCAATAGGGGATTGACAAGGGGTGACATACAGCGAATCAAAGGGTCTCAGGGGAGGGTACAATTTGAACAAACCAATCAACTAACTAACAGAAAAGAACTTTCTGGAGTACAATTCAACAGGGGTTATACATAAACATAAGGGGGCAAACCAATTAGGAGCCTGGGGCCCTGGGCCTTTCTGGAAGGAGGGCGGATGTGACAACCGATTGACACCAGAGGGGCTGTACTCTTAGGCAGGGGTTTCACCCTCTGCCTCTTCCTCGTCCTCGCCCTCAGGGTCTCTTACTTGGGCGGGGAAATCAACCCAATTAATGTCATTAATGTACATCCTAAATTAGGTGTCACACACCGCCACAGTTACCCCTGCAGCTCCCAACATCCAGGACTTGCTACATGAGCCCAGTACACAGCCAAAGGCGGCAGTGTCATAACATGAATGAATGGTTGTGAAAAAGCGGGCGGCAGCCCCTAGTTTGCTGTCTGGAACACAGGACTAGTGGGTCTAGTCCTAATTGTCTATTTAGTATGTATTAAAAATTGTCTTATTTTTTAACCACTAAATTTATATTTAGCTACACAATTGGAAGTTTGGACATATGTATGATGAATATACCGTGCAATTTACCAGAGTTTCCTGTGAGCAAAGCAATTTACTGCTACTATTGCATTGCTATCACTATTCCGTTACTATTGCAATTGAACTACATGTATTGCATATATCCTGAGAACTAAAAGAAAATGGAAGTTGGCAGGTTGAAATAATGACTTGATAGAAAAGGAAGTAAGAGGTGCTAATTTCCTCCCAGCACGCTATTTCCATCACTCATGGTGTCTCCTTCACTTGAAGATAGGACAGCCTTTAAGGTCCACGGAACAACACAAACTGGACATATCAGGCCACTCACATATCTTCCAGCATGCAACAAAAACACAAGCTCTCCTAACCATTTACTGGGTCATCTTATACATGTTTTTACCTGTAGATACTTTTTATAGTGCTTTTAAAATGTGTAATTATATATGCTAAAGCATAACTGCAGAATGACTTTTACATCTTCATATTCTCCATGAAATATATATAAATACCAGCAAAGTAATTGAATTTGGTACAACTGTCTTAAAAATACATTTCAAAACCATTTTAACTTCAGAATTTTTTTTCCAGGATTTTTTATTTTCACTGCTTGACATGAATTGGAGGAATAAGAATACTCTTCCTCTTAAAGCTTCGAAAATAATGCATCGGTGTTTGTCACCTTTCCTACAGCTGAGTATTTCCCTACATAGAGAAGAGTCTCACAGAAACTGATGCAACTGTTTTCTGCTAAGTATAGCCTATGTTATGTCATGAAAAACAAGGTCTACCACTCTATGAGTAGCTTTACACTGTTTCTGTCATGCAAATCTGAGACAGCTCCTTGACTGCTGCACTACTGTATACTGCCAAGGAATGTGTAGATTTCCTTTGAAGTCCAGAATTTATAAGCCAAAATAAATGATAAATAAGCAATGAAGAGCTCTGCCAGACTGAATATCGAACTGCCAAGCACCAGTCTTCCCTCCTCTTTATTCATTCACTTAATATGTGTTTTGCTAATTTTGGCTATAAAGATTGGCAGCAACAGGAAGAACTGTAATTAAAGTGGCATCTATAGAAGAAGGAAACAAGTAATTAGGGGAATAAAAGGAGGTCCTAGAATTTCCTGAAATTTCCAGAACCTAGTATATTGAAGAACTGGAAAGGAATGTTATCTTTTTCAGACAGTGTGAGATAATAGCATACTAAACTAAGATAATAGTATACTAAAACAATACAAATGAATATTTGAGCATTGTATCTGCTTGTTATGTAACAGAGAAGTAGTTATGATAACAGTATTCAAGTAGATGAAAGGCTGCTGTGAATGTGAGGGGGATAAATTATTTTCCAAGTCTCTTGTAAATAACTTGTAAAATGGACTTAAGCTACACTGAGACATTCAGCAAAGGAAAATACAAACAAGCAAACAAAAGTACAATCAAACAACAAAAATCACACACACACACACACACACACAAAAGAAAAACCCAAAGTCCACCAAACAGGAAAAAGCCTAGCAAACTTCCTAAGTCTAGCTGACAGCTGCTTCCTAACCGATACTTAACATGGGAATTACCTGCCTATAAATTCTGTAGACTAAAACCTATTTGACAGATAAATTAATATTGCTAGATTAAGAAGTATATATTCATAAGTAAAATATTAGTTTCCTTTCAACAAAACTTTGAAAATCTTCTAACAGATGAGTTGTCTGCTCTAGATAAACACCTACAGAACAATAGAAGTTTGCAGTAAGAATGCTTTTTAAGAAACATCAATCAAACACACTGACTAAAATACCACAGAGCAGAGCACCAGCCACACACTAGTTTGATGATTCCATGGCTGTGACAGCCTAATGGTAACACCTCTTCTTTCTGACAGGTTATATTAACCTGAGTAACCACATAATGGCAGGGAATGGGTCTGAAAAACATTTCTAGATTTTTCCTGCAACATCTTTCTATGTGTGTGTGCGTATGTGAGCGTGTGTGTATTCATTTAAGTATCTGTATCAGCATGCTACACCAGCTGGACAGAAAAGAGAACACATCCTGGAGTATTATGAATAATGTGTTTTATGTAACACAGGTGCAGTTTTTTTTAAATGTAAACCCTCTTTCTGCCTTCATATCTCTACTTCACATGTTTCTTAAGGCTAGAGGTTGCAGGTGCCATGTGCCATGTTATTGAAATAATTGATATTTACTTACAAGTAGTAAACACAGTTTTGAGCCATGGGATGGCTAATATAGACTGACTGACATCAGTGGCAGATATTCTACACAGTGTTTTTTTTAATTTTAGCATATGATTAAATTCAGAATTTCCAAATATTTTATTCATTTAATAACATATTTTCTACTGTGGATTCATACAATCTTCAAGTCCTTGATAAAACAGCTAAAAATGTGGGTGATTTTTTGGTATTCTTTATGTATAGTCAGTGAGACCAACAGATGCAACCAAATGTGGAACCAAAAACAGTTTTGATTTTTCAGTTCTCATTGTGAGCTGCACAGGACAAGTTTAAGCATTAAGATACGAAAATATGGTCTGATACTTATCAATTATTAGTAATTAACTGATATGGTGGATGACACTTAGGAAGACTTCTCATTCATGGTAGAAGTAGGAAAGATTCCATTCCTTCTTCCATTTTCTCAAAGAAGATATATTGCACCTCACATTTCAGATCAGAGCATAAAAAGTGACTTAGTGGGATAATGTATTTAGTCTAGTATTACATTAATGTCTACTGTTGCTGTAGCAGGTAACTGCTCCCATAAAAGTTATGTATTATCACTATCATTAATTTACCAAACCAAGGTCAGGTTCAATTGCTGTTGAGTTTAAATGTTCGCAATCATTACCATCCTGGAAATGCTGATGCAATTTGTTTACTCATGAGTGAGAAACAAGCATGTTTATAGCAGGAAATTAAGTGTTCAAGGATACTTTTTCAGATTTTCCAGTAAGTGTGGACTAATTTTTATATACTCTCTTGAAATTAAATCTTGAATGTGTTTCAGCTTCACTAGCTGCATAAAGCTTTTATTCTTCTGTTTGTTTTTTGCTTCATATTCTTGTTGTCATGACCACCTGAAACTGTCGTGTGGGGAAAAAAACAGGTTTTCTTTCCTATATTTTCCATTGTCTTGCATACCATTAAAAATGTTTTTACTCCTCGCTTTTTTTTGTTCTCTGGCATTTTAAATATAAACTCCAAGTAATTTGTTTTTTAAAGTAATTAATCTGCCAAGTTAAGCATAGATAAACCTGAACTTCATCTCTAGCTATAAAACTTCTTCTCCCTTTCTGAAATCTGTTTTTGAAAATCAGTGTGTGAGTTGTGGTGTTTAATGAAGCACCAAAACAAGCTGTTGTTTTAGAAGAACAGCCTGCATTTTTTTGTAACATGTAAAACCATTAACTGCAACCCGCATATAATTACCTGAACGAAAAAAAGTTAAAAACTGACAAGGAGAAAAATAAGACTAAAATTTTATAGTTTTATCCATGTGTTTATTCATGGGCTGCTTTCACGCTGACACAATACTTATTAAATATCACTTTATTATTTTAATAGCATTTAGGCCTTCCTTAATATTCTCTAATAGCATTGAGGCCTTCTGCTTTTAACAATCTCCAATGACGCAGATTCCACGCCTTCTCTGAAAACTTGCTCTAACACTAGATCACTTCCATGGTGACACAGATTTTCTAGACAGAGTCAGAATTTCCCAGGATTTTTCAATTTGTGTTCATTGCCTCTCATCCTTCTACTGTGTGCCTTGGGCAAACGTCTGCCTGTCATCACTATGATGTTCCATTAGGCAGCTGCAAAAAGAAAAAAGGAAAAATCCCCCTTGATCTTCTAGAGGTAGAAAAAAACCTACTTTTCTCAAGTGTTGAGGAAACTTCCCAGTCTGACCCTTCCCAAGACTCTCTGGCAGTCACACTTCTAGTGCCAGAGATTTTCCCTGCTGGAAATGAAGCCCCTTCACATGAGGTGGCTCCAGTGACTCGGTGAGTGCCTGGCTTGACTCCCCACACACCCTACCTACACAGCCAGACCAGGTTTCCTTTCTGGTTCTACCCAGGTTTCCCTTAGCAGAGTCTCAGATGTTCTGNACAATCTCCAATGACGCAGATTCCACGCCTTCTCTGAAAACTTGCTCTAACACTAGATCACTTCCATGGTGACACAGATTTTCTAGACAGAGTCAGAATTTCCCAGGATTTTTCAATTTGTGTTCATTGCCTCTCATCCTTCTACTGTGTGCCTTGGGCAAACGTCTGCCTGTCATCACTATGATGTTCCATTAGGCAGCTGCAAAAAGAAAAAAGGAAAAATCCCCCTTGATCTTCTAGAGGTAGAAAAAAACCTACTTTTCTCAAGTGTTGAGGAAANTTGAGGAACCTTCCCAGTCTGACCCTTCCCAAGACTCTCTGGCAGTCACACTTCTAGTGCCAGAGATTTTCCCTGCTGGAAATGAAGCCCCTTCACATGAGGTGGCTCCAGTGACTCGGTGAGTGCCTGGCTTGACTCCCCACACACCCTACCTACACAGCCAGACCAGGTTTCCTTTCTGGTTCTACCCAGGTTTCCCTTAGCAGAGTCTCAGATGTTCTGTTCCATAAAGCCATTTTTTCACAGCACAGTGACACAGAAACAGCCCGAACTGAATGACAGACTCATTCTGCCTCATTTTTTCCACAAAGATTATTCACTCTTAAGTATGATCGCAGATGAATTTATAGATTTTGGTGTTTGGAATTCTAGCTTTGGGATAACGCTTAGGGCTTGTGGTCATGAAATCTCATCAAATGAGAAATTATTTGCAAAGCAGAGAGTCGTAACTATCACTGCTGCTGAGAACTACATTAATTTTCTTCCTGTTAATGCAGTTCATGGATTATTTTCAATAATATTAATAATAATAACAATAGTCTGAAAATATAGTAAATTAATAAATCAGAGTCTGAAATCAAGCAAATAATAACCAAAATTCTGAACTCCCAAACATAGAAGTTATGTAGGTCAATTTGAGATGGTTTGCTTAGCTAATTCTAATCAGGACAGGCCTAAAATGAGAGGAAAGGACATAGGATGTCTGTGGTTCATAACCAAGTAAAAATTCAATTTTAAAAACCTAAATTTCTGTAATGAAAGGATATTTTGCAGTATGTCTCCTCTGCATTCAGCATATGTTTTGGAAATCTCAGACTTAAAATAAAAGAAATATATGTAAGAAATCGAGAATTGATTTTTAAGCCAAAAATGTTTATTTTTATCATTAAGTAATACTGTCTGTGATTTTTTACAGTTAATCTTTTCTTATTCCTTTGACCATGATCATAAGCTTACAATCATTACATGAATATTCATTTTCATGTTGGAGACAGTGGCACTAAGACAAGAACCTTGTTGCTTTCTTCTTTAATTTTTCTTAAAGTTTTAGAAGAGCCAGGTTGTCCCCCTGGGTATGTGTGTGTTACAAAAGCTCAGCATAAATGTTCAAAGACAGTGTTCTGGCTGTTTGGGGAAAAAAAATATTGTTGAAAATATTGCACTATTTCTGCCATAATGTAACAAACAACAGGTAACACAAATAAGTAGAAGTTCTGTACACTATGTGCCTAATTGTACCACAATGGAGGTCTATAATCTATTTTCAAATTCCTAGATGTGTCACAGAAATATAAATTAATTAATTAATATAAATTAATCTCTTGACTGAAGGCTTTTGTTTGGGATTTTTTTCAATTTCTGCTAATACATTAGTTCTGTGGATGCTGCTCCACAAAGTCTGAAATGACCTTTTTCAGTCCTAGCTTGAATTATTATATTAACAGCAGTAATTCTGCAGTCTCAAGACTGATGATGCTGTAATTTTCCAGCCTAATCATACTGAACTTCAAACATATTCAAAGCAATTTTATTGAAGTTACTGCCTCAGAAGTGTTTTTGCAATATGTGTGAATTACACATGAGGACACAACCATTAGACAAGTGCTTGTCAAGCTCATTGGAAATGAAATAAAGGAAGATAGTTCCCTAAGGTAGCAGCTCACGTGAACCTTGCCCCAGTCTTTGATCATATTTGGACCTCACATGAGTATAAACTAGAAAAAAATTAGAAAATCTAAGAAGAATCTAACTTTTTTTTTTTAAGTGATCATTGCCAGCTCATGCCAGCTATTAAACTTGAGAAGCAAGGAATAGTTAAAATACATGTCTCCATCCACTCACACAACCCACACACCTCAATGAACAACTGCTGCCGTGCTGAAGGGCCAAGACAACATTGAAACTGTTGCACATCTCTCAGTATTTGGAGAAATCAGCCAGCTGGAGTGAATGATCTGATTTTCAACGACCCTGACGCTGACACTTTTACTGTCATGCATGTGTTATCTACAGACCATGTGTATGTGGGTGAGATAGAGAAATCATTAACAACCGGCTATGCCCGTCTCACTCACACCTTAGTTTTTATGTCACAGAGTGGCCTAGATCTCTTCTTATCTCGTTCTATATTGCCTTATGTCAACAGAGAACCCCATAATGCCTTCATAATCTGACAGTCACTTGGATGACAGAATTGCTGAAATCAGGAGTCCTGTGGAAACTCTCTAGTCTAACTCACCTAACCCAAAATGAGTCTGTTAAGTTTTTAATCCCCTTCACTCTCTAGTTACCAAATCTGTACTTCATTGGAAAAATCTAGTATTATGTTATGACAAGCCTTAATAAAATAAAAATAACATTAATTGCTCTCCCATAACACACAGAGCCAATCAACTCATCATAGGAGTCTATGTCATAGGTTAAGCATGGTTTCTAATTCATAAATTCTCACTGTTAACGTTCATTTTCTTCTTGTCCTTCATATCCCTGGAATCAAGGTGAAATTCAGCAGGTGATGTTCTTTAGTTCTTCATTCTTTCTCCTCACTGAGATAATAATGACATTTGCCTTCTTTCAATCTTCAGGAACCTCTTCTAACCAACATGACTTTTCAAAGACAGTCAGGGGTCTTCTGAGTCCTATGTTGGAAGACCATTCCTGGGGAGTGATAAATTCCCAGCTGAGCCTGAATTTTTTCAATACTTGCTTCTCCAGCTGGATGCACATATGTCTATGGGGACTGATAGGATTCATTCCATGGTAATAAAAGGGCAGGCTGGTGTTATTTCAGGACCTCCCTCCACTATTTTACAATGGTCTTGGGAGTTTGGAGAGGTCCTAGCCAGATGGTAGCTGCCAAATGTAGTTTCAGTTTTCAAGAAGGGATTTTGTGATTCTGCGAAGACCAAGGTTAAGGAGGGATTGAGTACCTTGACCTTTTCCATATTTTCTGCTACAAGTTTACTTGCTTGTGGAACATTACCATCACTGGACCAAAAATTTCCCTATCCTTATTTTTTTCTGATCATAGTATCATGCAATTATAGAATTATTTAGGTTTGAAAAGGCCTTTAAGATAATCAATTCCAAATGTAAACCTAACTCTGCCAAGTCCGCCACAAGTCCACCAAGTTCCTAAGTTCACTTTAATGATTTCATAACTCTCAGCTATGTCCTACTTCAGACAACCAAATTAGACATTAATATAGGCTGTAAGAAATCTCTAGGAGTCACCTTTCACTATCTCTCCCATTTCTGAAAGCCAGACCTATTCAGATCAACTTGCTCACACCTGTGTCTGGTCAAGTTTTGACTGTCTCCAAAATGAAGATTCCACGACCTCTAAATATCCTTTGACTAATTTATATTCCTGTAACATTTATTGGCAATTTCATAGATTTTATTGCAGCTTCTGGCCACTGACTTGCATCCTTTTGCTGTGTATCTCTGAGACAATAATGCTAATACCTCTCTCCTAAGTTTTAACTGTCAGTTCTGTGTTCAGCATGATGCAAACTATATTCCTAGAATTTACCTTATTTCTTTTGAATAGCAACTCTTTTTTCAACACCAGGCACAGTTTTTGTAAGGTTCTCTAAGACCTTCTAGCCATCAATAGTATATTTAAATAACTTAATATCTTTTCCAAACTCACAGATGCTACCCCTTAGCTTTTTCCAGGCTAATAATGGAAACTAAATAAAATTGATCATATCAGCCATCCTGAGAGATCTTTCTGTTGACCTTTCTCTGTTATGAAAAGTAACCATAAAGTCATATAATTTTTTTCAATTCCTTAATTAATTCTTCTAGTAAGTCTGACAGTCATCCCCCCTTACGCTCGGGGACAACACCCACTGCTTGCACTGAGGGGTCTGGTGTTGTTGGTCCAAGGGCCCCAGGGACACAGGCAGGGCTCTGTAGCTGGACTAATAGAGTTGTTTTTCTGTATATATGCTTCCTTTCTGCACACGAAAAGATTTTGACAATATCAGGTCCAAGTATTCTTCCATTCTTGTTGGTTTTCCCCTCTATTTTTACTGAAAATAATCCCGCTTGATGTTTCTATCCAGATTGGTTCTCTTCTAGTTAATGTGAAACTCATCTGTCCTGTATAGTTTCCTTAGGTTTTGCATATGCAGCTGGCAGTGTTACACAAGCTGCTGTCAAAAGGACTCCCTGCTGGTCAGCACCCCAGCAAACTGAATGACACCCCTAAATTTTCAACCTATGCTTCCCTACTCTATTGTTGCCAGCATGGTTTAGTACTAATAGTTCTGCCTTTCAATATCAAATAGCTTTATTTGGTCATTTTTAGTGCCACAAAATCAGGAGTCGACTTGAATGTTTACCAGAATTACTGCTACAGATATCTCCAGCCACCCCTGAAGATGCTCCATTCCTTTACTCTACAGTATCTCTTGAATAAGTTAATAACAAAGTCTGGCCGGATCATGAAGGCTGCTTACATCTCAGATTCAGACATACCTAAAAGCATGAAGAAGAGTGCAGAGTGAAGTGAATTTTATGCTCTTAGAGATTCCCACTCCCAATGAAAACTAACCATTTATTACACTTCCTCTCATGGCTAAATGATACAAATTAAAAATTCATCGAGCTTACCAGCTTCCAGAAGTCAGCCTCAGATCTTCTTCCTCTGGCTTTCCCATGCATGTCATGAAAACTGTCATGAAAACTTCACTGTGTCCTTTTGTTACTCACTACTTTCTTTAAATTGCTGAGGAAAAATGTAAAAAAAAAAAAATGGAGCAGCTCTAAATTTAAGAGGTTCAGGTGCAATTTAGATTTTTAGTCTTTTACTCCCACTGTCAAGACAAAAATATCTAATTAAGTCCCATTTCTTACTATTGTCAGCTCTGACCTAAAGGATATTTGAGGGAGAAATTGATGAGAACTGACATAAATAAGTCAAATTTTCCAGAACAGGAACAGGAGTGCAGGACAGCTGTAAAGGGTTTTAACCAAGCATTGGTGTAAAGACCATTTTTGTATTAAGAACTCTGAATTCAGGTTAGTGCTCTGCTTTCTCTTTTTTCACAGTTTAGCCAGTTTCTCTCTTGATTAGACATCTTGTCTACAGCTCATTTCAGACACAATACTCACAATATTTCTACTTGCATCTTCCCACTCAAGCCCTTCTGTTATTGAGTTTGTAGGCCATGTTGTCTTTTGGTGTCTGCTCAGTAGTGTTAAACACAGTGTTATTCCACCGAAAGTTCAAGTCATCAGCTATATAGAAGAGAGTTAGAATATATAAATTCTGATGATTTTGTTAGAAAAAACAGATGCAACAGATACACTGCTGGAGACATTAAATTCCCTGTTAAATCTCAGAGGATAATAACAACAAATCTGATACCAAAAAATTGAGTGATAGAAGACATGAAGTTGAGAGAAGGAAAAGGAAGGAATTTGTTCACGGAGTGGTGGGAAGACAGCCAGAAGTTTGAACGATAGCTGAACTTACTTAAGGGAACTGGAATGCTAAAAGAAATCAGTTTGTGATCTGCATAACAATTTAAAAAAAAAAAAGTAAACGATTATAAGTTTGTTTAATATGCGTGTTCACTGAAAAACTAGGTGAAATCACAAATAAACAATATTTGCAAAACCTAGATTTTATCAGCCTTGTGCTCTGGGATCCAAATACTAAATCTCAGTGTTCTATGTCAGACAAATTTTTATCATAAAATCATTAATGTGAAGGTATCTGAATATAAATATTTCAAGAAAATGCTCTTCATTCTGATAATCTGAAGTCAAAATAGTGTTAACTAGTCCAATTTCATAATTCTGTGTTTAAATACATCTAAATGTCAGCTGTGGCACTTTCAGCACCTCTTAAGTGTTCTCATCTTATGATTATTTCCTTTCCAGGTATTTCCTTATAGTATTACTTCTTAATCTAACTTAAGTTCTTATGCTAATTTATGCTAATTTATGCTAACTAATGCAGCCTTAGACCCGAGCAAAATTATCAAACACATATGAGGATCTCAGCTGAAACAAAGTGTTTCAGCATTCTGTTGATCTGTACCAGGATGCTTCATATCTGATAAGTCATTGCAGTTTTTCTGTGAAAATCAACCTGAAATATAATGTGGCTCCAAAGAACATAGCTTAAAGATCATAATAACTATTTATGTTCGTGTTTTAATTTGAACTATGGTCCTTCAAAGAAGAGTAAGCTGGGTAGCTGTGAGTAAACAGGGTAGTGTAAATATATGTCTGAAAGGACATGCTGACTCAGAATCTGTATGCAAGACGATGATCTATAGGATCATGACTGCATGATCATATATAGACAACTCCTACATTAAAATATATCTTGTTCAAAGACTTCTTTTTCTTTTCACTTTATTTTTTTTCCATGTTGAAGTGATTTCTGTGTGTTTATACTCAGTGCAATTCACTTCCATCACCATCTAGTGTAATGATAAATGTCTTCAACTTAGTCCTCAAATGGCCTTTGTTAAAACTTCAGTGCAAACATCAATTGACATTTTGAAGGTCATGACCAATCCCACTTAAAAGTAAGATTAAATAAAAGTTCAATTCGTAATCCAAAAACCAAAAGTGCAGAGTTCACAAAATGTTATTAACAGCTATCTTGTAGACACAATTAATTCTACTATCTGAATCTCAGGATAAAGCGCATCTTGAGAGAATTGCGTCTTATTTTATGTAAGATATATTTACATTTTATATATCTCATTGTAGCATTTGCAAACCAAGAATAAAAGTTCATGAGAGAAAATAGTGTTGTTTTCAGGTGTTGGTTTACTTTTTCAGTTCTTTTCTATCAGAAAATATACACCTCCTACTTATTACTTTTTGAAGTCTTTTCATAACGGATTCTTTACAAGACATTTATGCCTTCATATACCTTTCATTCTTGTAAACTCCCTGTAATTTCAAACTGTAATTGTGAAAAATGATGCATATGAAATAGTAATGGTAGAGGCAAATTTTAATAAGTATGGACAAATAACTTCACACTTAAATCACCTATTTAGTATGCATGTATGTGCCTATTGGATGCCCAAATTTATCAAGTATAATCTAGACTGTTATTGTTCATTCTTTAAAAAAATAGTAGTGCGTGATCCTAAACAGAAAGGAATTAAACCAAATTTGCTCTGATGGTGCTCAAACCCTCAGTAACACAGCATGTCTTGAAAAACAAACAAAAGTTTATACAAGGTATTTGTATACCTCACAAAATGAGATGGGAGGAAAGCTGTTTTATGTGTTTGTAGTTTCTTAAAAATGCAATCTTTTCCCTTTTATTCCTCATTATGAATTACATTTACTACTGTGCAGAACGGGAGAAAATAGTAGAACAAGACCATAGTACCAATGGAAATATCAGAAAGAAATTTGCAAGGATAAGCTACGTTTTAGAGTTTCTCTGTTTTCCTTCAAAGTACCCTACATTCTCATCCAGGAGATGCTGAGAAGCAAAGAGTTATGCAATTCTCAATTCTATGAACCCATCTCATCAGCACCAAATCTGCTGTATAGCAGAACGGCTTTTATTGTCTTTTACAGTAACAAGTATTACTTGTCTTTCTACATATTGCTTCGGTCCAGTGCTGCAATGAAAGAAGAACAGTATAACCTATGTTTTCTTGTTTGTTATTATTCTGCCATTTTCCACATCTTTACTTTTCCTTATATTATTTTCTTAACTGCAATCTTGAGCAGGTTAGAGATTTGATAAATGCTCCCATTCTCATTTTCTCATCTACAATTTACCTATGTCTTACTACCTTTGGCATCTTCTGCTCATGGAATCTTGACACTCTTCAGTCATTTCTGGTTGCTTGATTCTACTTGTGCTGTCACTAATCTCTTTCTGCAAATATGCTTCATCTTCCTGAAAAGGTTAAAGGATGCAACTGCTCTAGTGCTGAAATTTTATCTTGTATTAAACCCTGCTCCAAATATTAAGAGGTTGAACACCTTTTTTACAGCTTTTTACAACTATAATATGTCAATTTATAAGTTACATAAATATAGGAAACTATAGCAAGAAATTCGAGAGTTATATTTTTGGTGTTTCAATTATTAATACATTTTATTTTGGTGAATAAAATGCTTAATGCAAAGTATTAAATAAAAGAATGAATTAAAAGAAGCATTTAAGACTGTAATATGTAGTTTCAGATTTAATTTTCAAAAATAACACTCCACTGTTTGGATAATATTTGTGATCATGTATTAAGTATTGCAGAATCAACTTCAAATGAAAACAGTGAAGGAAAGAGAAATGTGCTATTCTAAATAACAGAGACTCAGAAAGAATTATGTATGCAGTTTAATTTATGGCCAGATTAAAAAAAAAACAAACCCCAAAGCCAACAAAAACAACAAAACCGCCAACCAAAGAACAAAGAGCTGGCATCCTACACTTTATCGTACAGTATGGAGGCTGTAATACAAAAGGCAGCATTAGTTTCAGAATGGAGGCAAACAGGTAAGAATGCGCCTAATATTTCCTTTATGGTTTATGTTTGCTCAAGGCATATTTGCTAGGCACAGCTTTTTAATATCTTCAGCATTTTTTGAAGTTTGGTAGATTTTCGAAAGCAGACACTGCTTCAGCTGGAGTAGATTAAAGAATAAAAAGAAGAAAAAACCCACAAAAAATGTTAGTAGATGATTTGCAGAGGAAATGAAAAAATGAATGTCAAATTGAATTTTTTTAAAATATAAAGTCGGGGCTGTGTGAAATTTGGTTAATTCTGAATCTGTATTTAGGTTGAATGCTCACCTAAAAGATTTTTTTAGATTCTCAATTCACTTTTGAGTCTGGTTCCTTAGTATCTAGGGCACTGATTGTACAGGAAGATACCCAAAAATATTTTGCAACACATGATGAATTACAAACACTTTACAGAAGCAGTGGGAGGTATTGTAACTCAAGCAGTATTGAGGGTCTTGCAAAGCCATCTGCCCAGTTAAAATTAAAAGGGAGGGAACGATGAATAGTTGATCCCTTACCCGCAAACACACTGTTTATCTCTAACCCAGTTTAACAATAACTTAAACTAGATTTAAGATGTTATGAAAGTTATCACAAGTGAAAAGGAATATGAAGCAAGCGATGACTGCAATCTGTAGTGGACAACCAGACAACTGTGATTAGAAAACGTAGCCAATGTTTCACAACCCCTCACAGGTTACACAAAGAATGACTACTGTGGAAGGAGAATGCAGAGAAGAAATTAACAAGCTTTGCAGTCCTGGCATAACATCATCTAAGAAGAGTACCAGGACCCAGGAAAATGCATTGGACCTCAGCCATCTTTATGGGGATGGTGTCACCATCCGCTTAAGACAAGCAGGGTTCGTGATGGTTCATTAACCGAATCTCAAAGTGCAAAAGAAACACAAACAGGGAAATTATTAATTTTAATCAGCACAAGAAACTTTATTGTGTACCAACGCTGTGTAATTGTGATAGAGAGGGGAGAGAGAGAAGGAAAGAAAGAGGGGAAGGGCAGGGTTATAGCTACCAACGGTCGGCGGAGTCCACTTGGTCTTCGCTCTTCTTCCGTGGGGAGATCTCAATTGAGGTCTTCTTAGAGAGTCCTTTTGTACCCTTTTCGAGAGTGAGGGGCAAAGAGCCAAACAGGTGCGAGGACAATGTCCACTGTCTTTGGTTAATGGCACAGAACAGGTAACGGGCAGCATGTCCCGCGCTGTCCCCGCTGCGGTCACAGCAGGACCACCACGGCTCGCTGCAGACGGGTGCACCACCGGAGCTCTCCACCTCGGGCGGGCCCAGGCTCAGTGTCTCGCTCTCTGTAGATGGTCGTGAGACAGATGAAGGGTCTTCGGACCGTCTCTTCCAGATGGGGAAGATGTGATCAACAGTTTCTTAACCACAAAATGACATCTTTTTAATAAACATGGAGCTATATTGACACACCCTATATTTTTTAAAGTTACCCCGCAGGTGACAGGTTGCACTAGTACGTCTGTTGTATGTATGTGTGTTATGGTAAGTCAGAACACCTATTTGTTGCTACTGTAGGATTCCTTTGCCAAGTTTCTGAAGAAAGTAACTAGAGAGTGCACCCAAAATATTTTCCCTGTCTATTGACACTGTAAGTGGCAGCAGTCCTCCTGCAGTATGAGCAGGAGAGCATTCCAGATCTTGTATGTTCTTGCAGAAGTGATAAAAGGGAGGTCTTTGGAGATACTGAGGAATGGGAAGGCCTGATACCTTTTCCACCCCATGGAGGTGGCATGCTGAAAGAATAATTTGAGTATATTTTATACAATTTGTCATGAAATGCAGAAAAATACTCCTGTCTTGATCCTCTTTGTTTTCAAGGTTATTACTGAGTAAAGAGTAAATAGGTATGAATAGAGGCAAATGAAGTAAAACCTCAAAATTTCAAAGGTTAAATATCTGCAGTGTTCAAAAGTTGTTTCTTGTATGAAGAAATTAAAATTGAAACCTATGTGTACAATCAAGATGAGTGAAAAATTTTAACTGTGAGATATAGTTATGTTAGATCAAAAAACACAACTACATACCATATATAAGAGGCTGAAATGTCAAAGGTTCATGACTCAAACAATTTGCAAAAGCAGCAGGTACTTTGCTGAGGCCAGGTTTGCACCCCTGAACTACGAGGAGGAGAGGTTTTGCTGTGTGGTGGTAAAAACTTCTGATCCACATGAAACAAAGGGGGCGAGCACTCACCACCAGAGGATGAGCACAACAAACTCACTTCTGTTTACTGATTGAGCCCTGTGAATTATTGCGTGCCTGATAACCTGTGACTGATGTCTTAAACAAGCTGTTTTCTTGCCAGATAAGGAAAAAGTTCAATAAGAAGCAGATCCTGCAGAGGTGATGTAATGCTTCTGTCATGCCATTTCCCCTCTGATCGACACAACTGGCTCAACTAAAGTGAGAGAAGTAGGGCCAAACAGCAGCCATGTCATTAAAACTGGCCATAAACCATCAGAGACCGCTGAACCACCCCCAGGCTCATTTCTGGCACCTTCCAACAGAAGGACTGCTCACGATCCACAGTGTTGTAAAAGGCAGAGTAAAACTCCCCCCTGCTCAGGGGAGGTACCTGGGCATTCCCACCTGAACCTAAATGTAGATCAAACCATTGAACTTTGTGTTTCCTGGGCTTCCCCCACCCCCAGTGGATAAAGACTGCACCCATCACTTCAACAAGTGGAAGTCAAAATTGTCACATTTGAATCTCATCACTGCATCCATGAGTGGTGATATCCTTTCTCTCCACTATCTACTTTTAACCTTTCTTTCTCTTTCTTTCTTTTCCTTATATATTTTCTTAAGCAATATTTTTACACTTTTATATTGTTATATTTCTACAGATAAGAAATAAAACAATTACATACCTGCTTTCCATTTCAATCAAATTGTTCTGAAATAAATCTGCCATATATACATCTATATAAACACTGCTCCTTCAGTGTTGTTTCACTCTATTTCTCCCCAAGTGATCTATTAACAAGAACTTCAGTTACCCTCACCTTCACGTGCGGGTCATAACACCATGTACATTGTTAAGAAAAAATTCCAACACATAATTCACACAGAAGTTACAAGTATGTTGTCCCAGACTGGATATCATCTCACAAAATGATTGTGGAATTAAATTTCTGTAGAATCTTCATTCCTCAAGCTGCTCAGAACATAACTGTATAAGACCTAGAGTAACCTCATCAAGCTCTGAAGTTAGACACATATCCAGTAGGAAGTTAAGCTGGAAGAACTCATGGGCTTCACTGCAAACAATTTTTGACCTGTTTTTCTACAGGTCTTCAGAACACACCCACTCCAAAACAGTTGGTATGGGGACTCATGCATAAAAAAATAAACAGTAGGAACAAAGGCATTGCCTGATTTTGTTTGTTTTCTCTGCAAATGCATTTCTTGTGTGGGATGGGGATTGCAGTTTAGTCAGAAACACAGAGATTATGAGATCATACTTATATGTAATTTGTGATACCAAGAGCCATCAGAGGAGAAAAAGTTTAAAAAAAAAATAAAAGGAATGGAACAAAATAAGAAGCATGAAAACAGAAGACAAAGCTCTAACCATCAGTAGACATGAATTCTTGTAGTTTTATTTCAGGGCTAAGTATATGCAGTGGGAACACGCTGTTAGTATCCATCTTGTACAAACATCTTGAGTTCTTCTTGCTGTTGTGTAGTAAGTCAAGATTTATATTGTGAAGTGTTCATTTACAATCCTTTCTACACACGCTAAGTACCTTTAAAAATGCATCATCTGAGACAAATGATCAAGAGTTCATTGAAAATTGCTGCACATTTATAACTGACTATGGCTTTATTACAAGTCACAGACTGAACATTGCTTAAAATCTGGTCAGTACAGCAGTATGCCAAGGAAAACAATGTTTATATCCTACTGCAAGTTGGTTTTTTTGGTTGTTGGGGTTTGGGGTTTTTTTGTTCTTATTTTCCCTACAAGGTGTCTTCATGGTAAGGATGATTTTCTGAGCATCTCTGCGGCTACAATTCTGCACAATTCTTCTTAATGAACTTTGCAGTGTCAGAAACCCCTGACTTTGCATACTGTACAGATTTGGATCAGAACTTTCATAGCAACACACACAGCTTGCTGGATTTTACTTTATACATAATCTCTCTCTGTATATCACTGGGAATATGTAGCAACTGTCTGTCCCAGCAGTCTATATCTCATTGTTCTTAATGATGGGCTGGCCTGAACAACTCTGCTTCAACAATATTATCTATAACACAGGTTCTGTCTTCTGTTTAAACCTCAATTCTAGAATGCAGGTGTTTTGCCACTTTTGAATCAAGCCTTATCCATTTTTAACCTCCACAGCATGGTTAGGACTGAATGCAAACTACCATGTATCCTTGTTTTCTTAAAAAAAGGAAGTCAGGCTCCAGTAGGCATCTAATCTACTTAATTAGTGGTCAAGATCCCTGGGTTTTTTTGCAGCACATGTGCCATTAATAGGTTCAAGGGCATCAGAAAACCATAAAGACCTTGAAGAAATTATTTCTGGCTTTTGCAGGAGTTATTTAATATATTAATAGAAGCCTATGACTGTACTTGTGTCACTTCATGAGTTTCTCATCAAAAAAGCAATAGCTCTGGTAGTGTTAATGAAAGAACATATAAAACATGCAGGTCTTTACTTTCCTTAGTAGTCCACTCTACTTCATAACTTTGATTCAGTGATTCTGTAACTGCACTCTGATAAAATAGAAGGGGAGTCTTTGGGATAGCAAGACAAAAATCATGACAGGCATCTGACGGTATGAAAATATTCTTATCTCTAATTAAAATCACTGAAATGTGCACTCATGGACTAGTCACAGTAATTGTTTTGTCCTGATCACACATTATGAATTCACCATATGGGCTGTTCTGCTGAAAGCCTTTATTTCCATACCCTCCAACTCTCAGAGCTAAGAAAATAACACATAGCATTGAACAAGACTCCAACAGTGCATTTATATTGGTTCTCAGCTTGGTTTTGTGTCCTGTGGCATTATCATCAAAAAGGACAGTGCTTGCTTCTATCATGAACTAAATATGGAGACGTAGATGTTTAGAAAACTTTCCCAGATACCAGATGTATAATTTCACATTCGTTTTATTTCCATGTTCAATTTCGATTTTAAAAATGGAAAGATATCTGACAATAGAATTTATATAGATTTACATATATATTTATATATATTTATATGTATATTTAGCCGAAGGGCACTCATGTTCACTGAGAGATTGCTGCTTTTTTCTTGCTTTTGTGCTCTCTGAAGGAGCTCTTGACTCCATGCAGCTGGCTTGCTAAAAGCTGAATAAACCCACACTGTAGAACATAATCATGTCAGTAGCTTTTATTTAAACAACAACAACAAAAAATTACACTAATAATCATTTCCCGAGGATGATATCATGTGTGTCTTGTTATTCTGTTCAATGCATATGGGTAGATTTTGTTCAGTTACATAAGGACTGAAGTAATTCACATTACTCTAGTTTTAGATCAATAAGAGTGTGTGGTGGGTTGACCCTGGCTGCGTGCCACATGCCCATCAAACCTGCACAATCACTCCCCTCTGCAGCTGAACAGGGGAGAAATAAAGTAATGAAAGGCTGAGTTGAGATAAGGACAGGGAGAGATCACTCACTCCTTACTGTCATGGACAAAACCGACTCAACTTGTGGAAAGTAATCTAATTCATAATCAAACAAATCTGAGTAGAGTAATGAGAAGTAAAACAAATCTTAAAAATATCTTCCCCCCACCAGTCCCTCCTTCACAGGCTCTACCGGCCACCCTCCTAAGAGGCACAGGGAGATGGGGAATGGGCATTATAATTAGATCATGTTTCTTTTGCTGCTTCCTTCTCAAGGGGAGGAGTCCATGTTCCAGTGTGGGGTCCAGTCCTCCATGAACTTCTGCAGTGTGAGTCCTTCCCACAGGCTACAATTCTTCATGAACTGTTCCAGTGCTGGCCCTCCATGGGGTCACACGTCTTACCAGGCCACCTGCTCCAGTGTGGGCTTCTCTTTTCACAGGTCTCCAGGTCCTGACAGGAACCTGCTAAAATGTGGGCTTCCCACAGGATCACACCCTTCTTTCAGTCATCCACCATGATCCTCCATGGGCTGCATGGTGACAGCTGCCTCATCATGATCTTCACCACAGGCTGCAGGGGAATCTCATCTCCAGCACCTGCAGCCTCTCTTTCCCTTCCTTTCTTCCTGATCTTGTTGTCTGTGTGCTCTCACATATTCTCACTCTTCTCTTCTCTGGCCTCTATCATTTCTGTGCCATATTTTTTTTCTTTTTTCCCTTCTTAAATATGTTATCACACAGGCATTACTGCCATCTTTGATGGGCTTGGCCTTGGTAAGCTTTGGGTCTGGCTTAAAGCAGCTGACATATCCTGTCAGACACGGTGAAAGCTTCTGGCAGCCTTTTACAGAAGCCACTCTGGCAAACCCCCACAATCTGCCCACTACCAAAACCTCGCAGTGAAAACCCAATACACAGAATACATCACTTTGTGTTCAGAAAAGCCTAATTTTCGTTAAATATAAATTAATATTAGACACAGATTTGCAAATGTGAAACCATGTCCTCGGTCAACATAAATCAGTGCAGCTCCATAGAGTTCAGCTGATTTATGCAAATTAATCCCAGCTGGCAGTTGTCCAATCTTCTGTTATAATTAGGATTGTAATCTCAAACCTCTGGCAAGATATTTTTCAAAAAATGGGGAACAGTAAGAAGTGGTGTATGTACTAATTTTAGGAAACTATATACAAGCTTTCAAACAGAGACATTCACAGGTCTTTGAACAGAGTATAGATCTCTAATTATAGCAGAATTTAAAATGAATGTGAAAATAATTATTTAATTAGCTTGCCTATTCAATTATGTTTAATAAAGTATCCATATAGAAGATACAACAAAGTTATCTTTTTCTCCTTGCTTTATAGCATTCTACTGTACAGGCATTGAAATGAAAATCCTGTGTTAAAGAGATAGAGTCACACTGTGATATATACAACACACAATGAAATATGCTTAATTTATATGAATAACTTCTGATGAATGTGTTGATAGGAAAAATAGTCTTAGGTGCTGGAAGGCTGATGCTGATTTTCATAGAATTTATTTACAGAAACATAATTTGGTTATTATTTACTTTCCAGGTAATGATAAAAATAAATTTCACAAGATAATTCCAATTTACCTTTGAATATTTTCCCTACTCTGTTATTGATGGATCATGATGATAAAAAGGATGAAGACGGATACTTCAGGGCAACTGAAGAATCTGTTTTAAACCTGGAAGAGATTGAATGGTCTAACAATGTCCAACAAGTTGGTGATCCTACTCATACAGCTATAGAGTTCCCAATGTAAAGAAAAAAGAAAAAGAATAAAAGGAAAAATAAATCTTTTATCTTTGACAAGTTTTCAGTCCTTTGCCCTAGTAAGCTAAACTAATAAAATTGTAAAGGGTAAAGTGGAGATTAATGCTACTCTACAGTTTTGCCCTAAAGATTAGTAGCTATTTCCAGCCTTTTCATAGTAAATCTTGACTATGAGACCAATGTGGAGAGAAGCAATATGTATGAGACCCTTAACATATTCCTAATGGCAGTCGGAGCAGTGAAAAACATTGCTCTCAGCAGTAGGCTTGCATAGAAACTTTCTTCAGGTAGTTGCCTATGACTAAACAGAGGACATGACCATTGATCTTAAGCATGGACCAAAATAGAATCTGATTTCACTGAAAGTTATCTCTCCTCTTTCTGCCAGTAGTTAACAATGAGGCTTAAAAACCAGCCTTCATTGCCTATTCCTTTTCATTTTCCTCCAGCTAGTAATTTAGGCACTTCCTATTAAAGAAGCTAATTAATAACTATGGAGATCATTAATTTGCCTGACAATTCTTAAAAACTATCACATTCTTTATGTTCATAACACCTTTTTGCACAAAAATTTGCACAATTTAATGGGCCATTCACAAGTCTGTACAAGGCAGGTATCCCTCAAAAGAGAGAAGTACTTCGCAGATAGTAGATATTTAATTTAAAACATTATTTCTTACAATAAGTCCTCATGAGTCTTGTAATAGTTATTTTCTTCTCTATCAATAACTTCCTCACAGCATGTATCTCACTGGAAAAGGACAAGATAGTCTGTATGCTTTTGCTGTTTGTTCTCAGTCTGCAGAAGATTCATAAAAGTCTGGAGATAAAACACCCACCAAGAACGGTTAATAAGGCTACTCCTGTGATTTGCTACAAAGAAATTCAACATAAATCTTTCAAAACCTGAAAAGAATCAGACGAGAACAAAGAAAATACAATGTTGGCATGCAGTCTGCAAACACCTATACAGATGCAGAATTCGTGCTCAGAAGTGACCATGCAATTTAACAAGGCTTGAAGTTCACATCATCCTCCTAGTCTCCAGATTATTCTGAAGTATTGTTTTTAGCCATATATTAGCACCTACTTAGGGCTTATACTACCCATATGTACACACACATGAAATTTGTATAGAAGTCTCATGGTAACTTCACGTGAAGAACAACTGAAATTCATACTTAGTCCCACAGATCCAAACACATTTTTCTGAGACAAATCTTGCATGCCACCTGAGAAAGACGCCATTAGTCCACATGAAACTCAAAGTATGTTATGAATATCAGTTCTAAGTAACATCCTACTATACCTGAATATCCTACATTCAAAACCACTGATTAATACAGAAAGTTGAATTTTAATGAGAAACTAACAAAACAGAAATATAGAATAACTCCCTTTAAGACTGCAGTATTTTCAATACCTTTTTCTTGTTTCTAATTTTTTCACTGAATTCTTTGAGCCTTTCCAAAACACATTATTATTTCCAATACACCCATTCTGTATTTTCCTGGTGAGAAAAATATAACACCTAGTAGGAGTCTGATTCATATCACTCTTTGGATACAGTTACATCCAGAATCTTTATTTAAATTAAATTTAATTTAATTAATTTAAATTAAAATATAATTTTATACCATTGCTTTTTTACCCCTTGTAATTAGGTTTAATCAAAACTTTAAACCAGCAATTTATTTATTTATTAGAGGTGGTAAGACAGTAAGACAGATCATTACCTCTTTTCCTGTTTTTCAATGCAAGACTCTGTGTTTAGTTTCTGTATCAATAGGCTTTTACACTCATTTAATTTCTTATATCGATGTGTTACAATTTTTTATGTGTTATAATTTTTGAAAACATTAAATATTCCACTTTAAATGACCCAACCCATTACACTTGTTGCTTGAGACTATGATCACACAAAAACTGAGCCAGGTCCTTAAGTCTTCATCTTCATAAACTTATTTTCAGATAACCACATCAATTCTTGGCACTTGGGGAGAATTTTGTCACTCCTTTCAAAAGCATATGTTTCAGTTAATGCATGAGTTGAAGATAATAACAGAGACGAATCATCTTAAAAGTGAAAACACTGCACTCCACTGCAGGTCAATTAATGTAAACACGTAACTTCACTCCTCTAAGAGAAAATTCAAGCAGCCCTTGGAGACTGGATTTGCAAACGTGAGGTGCAGAAAATACTATGACTTTTTGATTGCTTCTTAAATTTTGTTATTTTCTTCATTTTTTCACTTTACCTTTCATAAGTGTTCTGTCTTTTTCACTTTCTGCTTGTTACCTACAAAGTCCATCTCTCTCATTCTTTCCTCCACTCCCTGCCCTCCACACCAGGGAGGAGTTTTGGCTTCATATTCTCCACGCTCTCTCATTTGGCAGTGTAGACAGCAGGAAGTCCCCTGTAGAATTTTCTTCTTCAGGCCGAACAAACCCAGTTCTCTCAGCCTCTTCCCATATTTCATGGAGTCCTGTGGCAGGTGGAGTAGGCTGGGAGTGGCTGCAATTCAATCATAAGGGATGAGACAAGAGTGAGATTGTAATCTAAGGGCAAGAGACACACCAGTCTCTGTGAGAGATGCAGGGAATAAGAAGGACTGACTGAGAGAACCTGCAATGGTGACAGCCTGCTCAGGGGCTTCAAAAATCTGAATGGGCTGATCAGGTATAGATATTCTCTACCCAACCCTTTAACTGTCAGGATCTGGAGTAACTCAGGGAGAGACCTGAAAGAGACCAGTATCACACATAGAATACCCAGGACTCCTGCGCTGGCCAACATGGTCTTTCTCTGGGATTGCATTTTTTTCCCTATGGGAAAAGGAGGTCATATATCACTTGTCAACATTAAACACATCTGTAAGGAAATATGCAGTGGCATTCGAGTCCATTTACCCCTCCACAGTCAATTTGGTATTAAACCACAAGAACAAATGTTGATATCAGAAGTGGGATACCATTAGACTAATGAGATATCAGTTATATGGGGATGGATGAGCATTAGGATCTGGAAGCTGAGGCCATGGCAGAAGCTGTCTCTGGGCTGTCTATGGGCAAGGGATATCTGTCTTGATAGAACGGTGCATGCAGATGCCTAACTCCCAAGTTTGGCCAGTGAGCTGCAGAGTTGTTCATGGCCTGAGGGCAGGTCAGAGAGATGGAGCTTCTACTCATTGGTGAGCCAGAGAATAAAGGATAAATGTCTCACTAGAGACTTAGGACATATATCATTCCAAACTACGTGCCATCATAAAAAAACTCCTCAGCAGAGAAAACTACTTGTCATCTCTTTCTGACAGAATTTTATTTTGCCTTGTGAGATCATTTAGTAATCTGATTTGAGCTAATTTAGAAGTCAACTGGTAGTTCAAAATTATAAATGTTAATAAATGAATATAGAAGCTTCCTATCTGGACTGTTGTGAATAGGTAAATTACATGAGAAATTTCTGAAGGTTTTAAGTAAGAACTACTATTTTCCCCAAAATGAAATATATTTTCAGAATTTCCAAGTGAGCTTTAAAATATTTTTTTTTGTATCAAGAATTGGTGAACCAAGTCTTTTCACTAAAATTTTGTGTTCAGTTAAGGACTTTTAGTCCCTTCACTATTAGTAGAACAAAATTATTTACGTATTTCTGTTAAAGATGTGAGGATGAAAAAGATGAGATTTCTACAATTTCATGTTATATTCTATAGTATATAGCACACACTAAAGCTCAAGAGGATGTAATGTTAGAATTTTATTTAGATAAGAATCATTTGCCTTATGTGAGGTGAGAGGGTGTCCCTGTAACTCTGAGGTCAGTTGATTTCTGACCTTAAAACCCACATTGTAATCTCTTGCTTAAGAGGTTCTTGTACTCATTGCCATACTTCTAATGTGTGTGGAAAGTGGCAGACATCACTTTTTTGACCATTCAGGTATTCAAGATTTCTTTATAGCTATACTTAAGATAAAATCATGGGACACGACGGAAAAATTACTTTACATATTAATTCTAACTATATGGTTATGAGACCCATTCTATCCTAGAGACACACACCCTCAAAAAACCCCAATCCCCCACAAAACCCCCAAACCCATCAACAAACTTTAGCTGTGATATCCTTAGTTCTTCCTCAACATGAAAGAAGAGGAGCCAGATTGAAACTCACTTTCAAATTTCCAAAGGTAACTTTTGAACTGATCCAACCCTTTTGCTGAGATTTGCAGGAAGTAGTTACTTTCCAACATTCCTGAAAGATTCTCTGAGGAAAAAGAACTGTTACTCACATCTGTGTTGTCAGTTTTCAGCTTTATGCTGTTCTTATGCTGAACCAGAGACAGGAAATATTTAATTCATACACACGGTTCCCAGTGTCACAACCCAGAATGACCTATCTTTCCAGATTTACTACAGAAGGGAAAGAGTGGAAGCAAGAAAATACTCTGATGCAAAAATTAACATGTTGTGATTGTATTCAAGACATTTCCCCAGTGAAGTGCAGGAAAATTAAAGTTTAATAGCATAAGGAGTTGAAATTTTCTGTATGTTTACTTGTAGATGTAGGTGTTGTTTTGGTTTATTGTTTTGTGGAATTGCTGGGTTTTATGGGGAAAAAATACGTTGTGCATCTATTTTCTGTATCCCTTATGCATGTTAACATATCTGTCTTATTTGTAAGCTATTATAGTTATTCATAATTCTCAAAACCATAAGAAAATATTTGCAAATCTACCACACATGACAAATTGTATATGAGTTTCTTATCTCTTTATTATATGGACTTTGACTTTAATATACTCATGGATTTGTAAAAAAGCAACACTTAAAATTAAGGGAAAGTAGATTTTTCACTCGTCTCCAATAGACTGACACTTTGTCAATGCTGACATAATGCTTTACCTAAGCTGATAAATGCCTGATTTGGTTTCCATTTCTTTATGAAAAATAAAGATAGAAAGACTTCAAATTGAGAATAAAGAACTTTCTCATTTTCACTGTAATAGTTAGTAATTCCAGTTTGGCAGTTATTATGCACAGATAATATTTTTGTATTTTAAAATGATTACAGATTTTAAGAATATTAAGACATTATTCGGTTATATCCTCTTAGAGGAATTGTACCCCAGAGAACTATTTGGACATACACATTCTCAATTTCAAAGATATTCTGAAATTCTGTTCTAATAGAAACATCAAATAATATCATATATACTAAAAAAAAAAAAAAATTGCTAGTAAGAACTATTCTACAAATTCTTCCAAGGAAAGCAATTAATTTTGATACCTCTTTATTTTATAGTCATTTCAGAACAATAAATTTAACTCTTTTTTTGGCTACTAATGAAAAATTACATGTTCACATGGCAGACTATTATTTTCTCCAGAGATCCTAGGGGCACAACTTCACATGGACTTCATGATAGAGACCAAGTTATGCATCACTTCGTCATTTCTTTCATAGACCAGTTAAGAAATTTGATATAAGCCAAGTTTGCTAACACATTTTGGGGAATGTGCATAGGGGTTTATTATCAGAGGTTAATCTAAACATGTAATCTCATTATTTTATTACATATGTATATATATATATATATATATATAATTTATTGAATATATGTAATAAAAATAAAGTTATTTGTAGCCATTAGAAATAATATTTACTGAAAACAATGTTGATAACAGAAAGATGTTTTAGCTGTTGCTGAGCAGTGCTTAGACAGAGTCAGGGCCTTTTCTGCTCCTCACCCCACCCCACCACTGAGGAGACTGGGAGTGCACAAGAATCTGGGAGGGGACACAGCCAGGGCAGTTGACCCTAACAGACACAAATATTCCACACCATATGGAATCATGTTCAGCAATAAAAGCTGGGGCAAGAAGAAGGGAACAATGTTTGTCTTCACAAGTGACCATGGGATGGAACCCTATTTTTGGAGATACTGGGAGTCAGTGAAGGAGTATCTGCCTTGGTTTTGACTGCTTAACAGAGTTAAACCGCAACAGTCTATTTTAAGTTGGTTTTTGACTAGTTTTTATGCAATAACTTTTTGAGAAAATTGTTTTAATTAATTACTTTTTTAAAATAAAATATTTGCTGTCTTTCTTATAACAATTTTCATTTCATATTTAAATACTTGTTAAGGAATTTCTTCTGGGAACATTGATGGACAGATACATTAAAAGTGTGTGGTTTGAGCATATTTCCTATGAAAAATTTAATACCTGTATTTTATCATGGATCCAAGCCAATTTTAGTAATATTTACTTTTTTGTTTTCAAGTTCCTTAAATTTCTTTTGTTTCTGGTAGCAAAACCTCTGTGCTGCAGGGTGGAAAGACTGGTGTCTCTGCAGTGGGTTAAAGCATGGCTTGCACCTCTCTAACATAAGACTTCTGATTTTCATAAGTGGTGAAAGCCCTGAATTATCAATTTTGCTTGAAGAGTCAAGAGATAACTCCATATACAGGTTTGAAGAGTTCAGTTTCTACAAGGACCTCTTCAAACCATACGTGGAAGCAGGATTAATCTGTGCTAGGTAAAATGCTGGTGTCAGTCAATAAATGTGTTAAAGCATGGCATAATTCAGCTACAGTTCAATTTCTGCTTTCAAATATCTTTATGACTGTCTCCAAAGCTCTTAACTTCACATGCTAAGATTAAACAGGGACAATTGTTCAGTACAATAAATTTTTGGTTCTGATTTCATGAACATAAACCTTAATCATTCCTCATCTTCATAATTCAGCAACAGTTAAACCTACACATGCTTGACATGCATACAAATGAAATATCAGTGCATTTTCTTAAACAACTTTATCTCTACTACTGACATGTCTGCTTTTGATCTCCTTCTGCCACTAGCTCTGATTTTGCTTGAGTCCTCTGAGGGTATTCAATAATTGAGAATGTATTTTCAAATATTTTTTCTTTTAAAATGGAATGTATTCATCAAGTAGTGGATTATACATGTGAAAGTATACTGATTATATAGTAATCGATAACTTCAATTATTTCTCCTTTTGTTGTCATGCATTTCAAAGCTCTTTTCTCAAACAAATTGCATAAAGAGTATTTCTTAATAATAGATTAATTTAAGAAGAGAAAGCATAAACTATTTCTTATTTTAGACCTATATCTGTTTCAGCTTCACTTGATCAAAAATTAGTTTTGAGTATTCATGTTATTTAAGATATTTTAAAAATATATATGACAAATCTTCTTTGTTTCATTCGTTAACTATGAAAACTGTGAAATTGCTACAAAAGCTCTTTTGAAGTTCTGTTTAATTTATTAGTGGATAGGCTTTGCTAGAACAGATGTAACATTTTTCTGACGTTGTTGCATTTCTGAGATGCTTTTTTTTTCTGTTATGCTGACAGGTCACACCTGCTAATCATGCAAAATTTTCAACCATAGTAATTCCTGAAGTGCTCAGGGAAGATTGATATGATGTTAAGACCCTCACGAATAACAAAGAACAGCATGTCAGTGCATACCATGAAACCACACAGACTTCCAGCTTTCCAGAAACCATGGATTAAAAACTTCCTAAACAAGTAGACAATACTTTATGGTTTAGAAACCTAATTTTTTTTCTGAAGAAAGAAGTGAATGCTGTGAGGAATCATTTAACATCCAAATGGCACGGCATGCCTATGTGTGGGCAGTTCAGTTGAGACAAAGTGCCTTAGGTTAGTTAAATCAGACAAAATTAGGAAGAATTACATTGGCCTAGATACCCAAGGATACATTTACAAGCAAGATTGCAGACCAAAGTTTGGCTGAAATTCAGTCAGAGAGAGTGAGGTTCACCCATGTCAGTGGTATAATTTCAGTATGTCCTGCCACCAAGAATAACTTATTGTTTTAGGTAAAATGAAACAGTGTCTTTGTTTTCTCTCTGCTGGATTGTGTCTGATTAGCTGAAATAGAGAGTAGGGATTCTCCTAGTTCTGCTTTAAATAAGGAGTATCTGAAAATCCCTTCTTACAACTCAACCTACCTAACTCATAGACTTGGATATGGATGACTGCCTTTCTTTGCTATTCTAAACAGTCCCTGACCCTGTCATGTTCGGTGAATTAAATAGTCTCAGTCCAGGAACTGAGATACTGGTGCTTACTTCTCCTCTCAGCTTTGAGCTCATACCTAATAGAAGTAGTAAATTTGAAGAAGTAAAGTTGAAACCAAGTTGAAACCCAGACCTGCAATGATCATTTGATTAAATATGATGATAACTCACAGAAAACCAGGAAGAAGCACGTGAAAATTATTGTGTAAACCTAGCAAGGCTAATTTTAGATGTGAATAGTAGTATGTTTCAGTTTCTGTTTCCAGGAATGTGTATGCACTTCTGTAAAAGTCATATGGAGAAAGAAATTATCCTATCTGCTCTATAAATCCTTAGAGGGCAAAAGTACAAGATAAATTTCAAAGGGTTTAATTCACTCAAAGGATGTCTTCTGCACTGCAGTAGCCGCTAAATAGCTTCCTTAAGGAGGACAATATGCAAAGTCTTAGCAGGGTAAAGATAACACTTTGGTTCAGTTAAGCAAAGAGGGATTCCAGAAATTATTTCTCTATAGATTCCCAGGGTATGCTATTCCTTCATTTTGAGTGGCTTACAGCAGCGCATCAAGTAACAGCAACATAATAACTGCTTTGCATCTGTCTTGAAATAACACATACTCTGAGAAACAACTCAGCAGAAGTGCTTGGAAAGATATCAGACATAGGCCATAAGACAGATCTGAAAAAAAAATTACGACCACATCTGAAGGTTACTTTTTTGAGTTCAGCCACACAATGTTGACTCTAATTTCATAATAGTGTATGAAAAAAGAGTAATATTTTGCTTTTGTTATAAATGTGACTATTTCAGCAATTTTATCCACCAAAACATTTTAGAATAGAACTGAATATACTTGTTTACAGTATTAAGGTTCCTTTATTGAAACTCTAAATAAAAATTCCATTACATCATTTGCTCATTCAAGTATGCCTAATCAGTTTTGCTGCTATGGTTACTGTCAAATACAGTTTTTCAGAGGATGGAACAGAGCATATATGAATCAGGTATCAAATCCTCTTTATGTATGTATGTATGTATGCATGTATCTATCTATCTATCTATCTATCTATCTATCTATCTATCTATCTATCTATCTATCTCTCTGTTACATGCAAAAGATGCTAGGGCAGTATTTCTAAACTTCCACTTGGTGAACTCCTGTGTAATCTTTCATTTAACTACATGCTAGACCCAGCTGGGATATTTCATTGTCCCAAGAATCGCTACCAATTTCCCTTTCAGACTGAGCATGATCACTCATACTCCCATTGTCCAATTTGCAACTTAAAAGGTTCACCAGCTTCATTGCCCTTACCTGGACACACTCCAGCACCTCAGTGTCCTTCCTGTAGTGAGGGTCCCAAAACTGAACACAAAACTCAAGGTGTGGCCTCACCAGCACCGAGTTCAGGGGAATGATTGCTGCCTTGGTCCTGCTGGCCACACTGGTGCTGATACAAGCCAGGATGCCACCCGCCTTCTTGGCCTCTTGGGCCTACTGCTTGATCATGTCCATGGGACAAGTCCTTTTCTTCTGGGAGATGATGAAATTATTCCATTGATTGGAAATAAACATACATGATGAAATAAACATAGATGTTGCCAAGTCTCTGTGTGAGTTTTTGGGCCCTGATGATCTTGACCACCTTCTCCTGGGGCTGTCACCTACACCCATGGAGCAATATTTAAGCTCAACCAATTTTTAATATTATAGACCATTCCAACAGAGGCTCAGTAAAGTAGGAGAAATTGTACTGAACTGAGGCATGTATCTAAAGTGATTTCTTTCCATGAAGTCTAAAGCAGAGTAAGCAATGGAAAGATTCAGGTGCATTAAAGGAAAAATTCTGCAGCTGAGCTCTTATAAAAAGGGCACAAAGTAAGAAAGTATAGATCTCCAGTTTACTGCAGTTGAGGACACTTTTTTTTATAATGTCATGCCCCCTCTACTCCCCAAGTGTAATTCATAGAATCTGTAATTACAGTAAACTCCACCCTGTTGAAAAAGGTGTTTTAAAGATGGAAGATCTGGAAAAAAATAATGGAGTAACAAGAGAGAAGTACAGAAAGAACCACTTCTAAACTGTTTATACTACGGACTTATGAATCTTACTGGGTGTCAAAGGGTAGTCTAAAACACAGATCTTTAAGATGCTTGGTGATGTCAATAGGATAATCTCAGGTAAAAGGTGACTGCATCCTTAAGCAATGAATGCCTAGCACAGCCAGAAGCCAGCTCTTTCAAGGGTGTATTAGGAATAAGCCCACGCATCTTTTCAAGTTATCCACACTTCTAAACAACTTTAAGGTGAGAATATGTTTTGCAGGCTTTCTTCCCATCTTGGTTTTATATGTGTGTTCACTTTTCACAGAGTCAAATTACAGCACACCTTAGAGAGCAATTTGTAGACTTAAACCAATTGGAATTATACACATACAGAAAAATGAGGGTACCAAGGTCACTCTTCAATGTCAGTATCAAGCACAATAATGATCCACTTACATCCTGGGATGCTCAGATGGATATGCCTCTTACCACGTCTAAAATAATGACAAAAGATTTGCACCTGTGTTTAACAGCAGGAAATGTGGAGGAGAGCAGTAGAAAATCATCTAATTTTGCTACAGGTAAATGCTTCCTTTCGGCTTGTGTTTCATTCTAAACAATATCCCAAAACTAGGGATACTGGAAGACCCTGCCCAATCAGATATGCTTAATGAGGCATTTTTATTTGTTCATTAAGTCCTTTTACCACAAAGTTAATGGCGAAAAATATCAGTGACAAATATTGTCTTTGTGTTCATTCTCTCACTACAGTGTTGGAATTATTAGACCATAAACAGAAGCAGCAAAGAACACATTTTTAATGACTGGATATTTTTCATTCACTTCAATTATAAGCAGTTTGTGGTAAAGGAAGAGAAATCCCAACTTTCTGTCAGAATGTTTAAACATTTCTTTTAATTTAGACTTTTGCCTCTGTGTAAATATACTAGATACTTGGGTGTGGTTCATTTGTTGCCCTGAGTATTAAGGTTATTGGAAAGATCACTACTCTTGTAGATAAATTGTGGCTATCATTTCATGGACCTGTATCCTGACTCCATTGCATGTCTGCAATGGCATTTACCTCTCCCTAAAATGAAAGAAAGCTTGGAACTGGATTTTTTTAATTTTCAGTACTCTTTTTGTTGACTCTTTTTTTTTTCAAACTATTTAAACTCTAACCATGACTTCCAAAGCCATTCTTCAGTGCTAGGATCTTAAGTGAAAAATTGAATTGTCAAAATTACCAGTATCTTCTCTGGACCAGACTGGATTTCTTTGAAGCACTTGGCAGCCAAATTTTCTCAAAGGACCTGTACTTGCATAGAGTATCACTCTTCTCCAGTGACTTTCACCAGATGGAGACAACTATTTAATGAGCATAACAATCCAAAATTTCTTTGATGTCAGGATGAAGGAGGCTATAGGATGCTGGTGTTCATCACTTTAAAAAATGAGGGGTAAATAGCATGTGATGGACTAACTGAGCAACTTGTCTACAGATCATCACTCTCAATACTCTTCTCTTGTGTCCAAACTCACAAGCACATTCATAAATGCACTTTATTTTTTGTAAGAGCTCACAAATAGATACGAGGTACTACAGAATTTAGGCAGAAGACAATACAGCCCTGTCGGTGAAGATATGAAATCATACAGTTGACATCTCCTCACTGCCTCAGAGTCAAACCAAAGTCTCGTTTAAGTGTAAATACAGGTTTTTTGTTTGGACAAAAAATATCTAGATTATCACACCTAGTATCACCTTGCTTCTTTTCATGAAGAAACAATAATGTATTTAATAAAGACCAATTACAACCCTAGTAGCTAATGTAGCAGTAGATACATGAAAAAAAGAAGAAAAGAAGGTTACAAGAAGCAAAATCATTGTAGCAATTCTGTGAGCTATTCAGCATGAAAGGTTTCATAATATAACTCTCAGCTCATTGAGGCAGATCCCTGTTTAAATACTGATGTACCTCCGAGACTAATGAATTTCATTGGGTTCATATGTCACTGCACAGACCACACATTTTATTTTTTATCTTTGCAAGATGTCATAATGCTGTAAGACTGTTTGACCTTTTAGCAAATATAAGCAGCTATCTATATCATCTATATGCTATCTATAGCATTGTTTGCTATCTATTTCCCTCCTCTTGGCTCACTGGAGAAAAAGAAAAGTGTTGTGTTTCAAGTGGGGAGTGTAATTCAAATAAAATCTTTGAAAACACATTATTTTCCTCCCTAATTTTTCATATAAATTATTATTCAGATAATATTCTGGGTGGGAAAACAGTTACTGGATTATCCAAATGTTTCAGCAGCTGTTTGTCCAAACTAAATTTGAAAGATATCTGTTACCGACCCAGGGCCAGTGCTGCTGCTATTTTCTCAATGCTTCCCTGTCAAAGGATGAGAGGCAATGGGCACAAACTGAAATACCATAAACTACTTTTATCTTAAGAAAACATTTTTACTATGATGGTGATCAAACACTGACTCAGGTTGCCCAAGAAGAGTGCTTATCCTCCATCCTTGGAGATGTTCAAAACCTGGTTGGAGAAGATGCTGATCAGCCTACTGGACTTAGGCCCTATTTTCTGCAGGGGCATTAGAAAAGGTGATCTCTAGAGGTACCTTCCAGTCTCAACAGCTCTGAAATTCTGTGAAAACCTATAATATTTAGACTGCATAGAAAAAACATAGCAAACCTCTAGCAATCAGAAGCAGAGCTAGTATGACACAGATGTGTACTCTGTGATTTTGCAAAATGTATATATATGAAAATTTTGTATATAGGGAATAACTGATTAGATTCTTCTAATAATCTGCTGCTTACAGATCTTGAAATCTGGTTTTCCCTCTGTTCATATACCAGAAACAAAAATGTAACTAGGAAACCTTTGTTGATGATTCCCTTGATTCAGGGGAAGAGCATAATTTATTTCTCCCCCAAAACGTGAAGAGCAGAAGAACTGAGTAATATGGTCTGCAGCACTGACCATAAGCAAGAGGAAGATTTCCAGACAAAGACAAATGGGAAAGGCTGTGTTTAAACAGAATTTTCTATAGCAGTTTCAAAGGGCCAGCAAAGTACATCCATCACCCCAGAAACTCCAGGAGAACAAGCACTGTATTTTTATGAAGTGCTCAGGATAATTGAGTGTAACATTCAAGCTGAGCTGGTTTTGTATGTATCAGGTAGTGAGAAAATGAAGCAGAATTAACTACATGTGAAAATGATAAATAACAAAGTCACAGGATATTTTTAATTTTTTTTTTTTTTATCTGCCCTTACTACATGTAGATATGTGGGATAGTGTCCTCATAACACACATGACTTATTAGTGCTGCTTGGACTCCTGCATCCATTCCACTCTTTTCTTTTACATTAGCTTGCATGCAGCTGAAGGCACTAGCTTGAGAATGAACTGTCACCAAGAGTCTGTGGTGGACATCATGAGGTCTGAGATTAGAAAGAAGTCCTAAATTCTGTGTAGCCCCTAGCAGAGCTTACAAAGAGCTGGCAAAGAGTGAGTGCTGTGGTAGCAGAAAGCAGTAGGTTAGGTGGTCGTAGCCTAACTGCATGCAGGAACAGTACCACAACCCAAGAAAGAATAGTAGATTTCAGACACCCTGTGGTAACATGGAAAATGCAATCCACAGTTTCTTTATGTTGTGACTAAGCATAACACTTTTAATCGACACAGAGTTACGCTGAGGTGACGGGATGTGTCCCGTTGTGCGTCTTGCTGAATCAGTGGCTTAAATGTGGAGTATGATATGCTAGAAAATCTGTTTCCTTACTGCAGTGATTCCCTTGCCAATGTCCTGAAGGAAGCAATGGTGAGTGAACTGAAAGCATTCCCTCAGTCTGGTGGTACTGTTGGTTCAGGGCAAAAATCCTTGGGTGATAAGAGCTATGATTCAAGTGCATAATAAAATTGCATAATTTTACAGTTTTTCATTCTATTTAACATGGCACAGATGGAAAGAATGAAATGTCCTCTGAGATTTCCTTCTAATCTGTCCCTGATGTAGTCCAGTATTAAATAGGTCATTCTTCTCAGTTTAATGCAACTGCAAGAAAAAGAAATTATATAATTATTAAATAGGAAGGTCAGGCAGTGAATAAATTAGTTGCATGTATATAAAGACTGCTTCTTCTACAAAAACACACAAGCATGAAAGAAAAAGTTTAAAAAATTGTTTCTATTCTCACCATGAGAAGGAGGTCCACTTAGTGGGACTAAAAATCTGAACATCACAAAACGAAATGGCTGATACTCTCAAAATCTCATTACCAGCAAAAGGAACAAACTATAAGACTCGAGTATTAGTCCAGTTAATGTGCTAGCCATCCAAATTATGTAATGAATCTAGAAAATATTTTGTAGTAATACAGGTAAAAACTACGCAGCCTCCCCCATCAACAATTTTGAATGTGAACGTCTTTGCTCCAGTCCTGAAATCACTTTTCTACTCTGACTTTGCACCTGAAGATTGACAGTGTCAGTCATCCTCAAGGTTGCAGGATTTGGGGATGTGATCACACCTTACCAGTACCTTGAATCACGTGCTGGGAGTAGTGGAGTGGGGTGCCTATAGGTACATTCCCTTTGGCATGGGTCCTTTCTCTCTTCAGTTGTGTTGGGGCGGTATTTCTCCACCCCATCAGCTGGCAATCAGCACTGTTGGTGGGGTACATCTAGACTCCTGAGAATTTAAAAAGGACTATAAATATTACTATTTTCCTTTAAATATGCCCATGATATAAATTCACCTAATGGAGTCATAAGAAAATTTTCCTGTTGTAAATTAATGTATAAATTCATATTGCAGCTATTACTGCTAAAGTCACTGACTGGATACTAGACTAGATGGATCACTTTCTCAATTAAGTATGACAGTTTTTATATTCTGGAGGTTTTACTTCGGGGATAAACTACTATTTCACACTCTAATTTCAGTGTTTGGGGAATTTTTTATTTAAAATGCACCTCTTAGTATCGTTGCTGCTCCCCAGTATAATCAGAAAGAGAAGAATTTAAAAATAAAGAAAATGTGGTATGTATGTCATGAACATGAAAAATAAAACAGTGTATATGAAAACAAAGTTTGCCACAATAGCACGAAGAACTTATCACATATGAATCAAAATTTTTATATGCTGACATTTCAGAAAGTATTTTAAATCTATATAGTTATTCTATAATTTCAGCAAGCAAATTTAGGGGGGTAATTGCAACCAAACACTGTTAAATGGGACATCTTTGCTCTAATGTCAATATTGACTTCAGTCAGTACTTGGACTTCAGATTATTTTTTTCTGTTGACATGTTCTATTTTTTTCTTGGCTGTTTTATCCTGTCCCAAAATGCATTTATTAACACCCTCCTAGGGAAAAAAATGAAATCTCACAAAAAAAACTTCCCCTTCCCTCTTACTTTCCATCCATATAAGCATCAAGAGCTTCTAAAAGATAGATCTACATACTATAAAAATACTACACAGAAATGTATTGGTTAGGGCTGAACCAGCTAGCAAGAAAAGACTAAAAACTGAATTCTGTAGCTGAGCCACACTTTCACTCCCACCATCACAACAAAGTGGTAAGGTTTAGAAATGGGTTGTTAATGGACAAGTACTATGGACAGCAATTATTTTCTCACTTGCCTGCTGTGTGTACTCAAAAACAGTCAGCAGTCCAATGACATGTTGGATGACTTAAAATTATCCAGATAAGGCAATCTAAAGCCACAAGCTTGATGTAGTGTATATACCCTTTTCATTCTATGGAATTCAGATTGTAGAAGTGGGGACACATAAGCCCTCCAACATGTTTTCAGACTACTGAGTGTAAGGAATCAATACAGGGAATGGACTTTCAAATGCTACTGACACATATTTCATAACATGAAGTAGAAAGGAGTGGGAAATTGCTGCAACCATGGTTTGAGGTTCACATATCCAAGTGCAAAGTTATGCCTCTTGGTATTAATAAAGACTGGAAGATGGACAGATTGAAAGCAGCCCTGCTGAGAAGGACTTGGGGGTTCTGGTGGATGAGAGGCTGGACATGAGCCAACAATGCACACTTGCATCTAAAGCAATATGGCCAGCAGTTTGAGGGAGGTGATTCTGCCCCTCTATTCTGCTCTGGTGAGACCCCACCTGGAGTTCTGTGACCAGATCTGGGTTCCCCAGATCAAGGAAGATATGGACCTGCTGGAGCAAGTCCAGAGAAGGGTCACAAAGATGATCAGAGGGCTAGAGCACCTCTCCTGTGAAGACAAGTTCTGAGAGTTTGGGCTATTTTGCCAGAAGAAAAGGCTCCAGGGAGACCTCACTGTGCTCTTCCAGCACTTAATGAGGACCTACAAGAGCTAGAGAGGGACTTGTTGCAAGGGTATGTAGTGATAGGACAAGAGGGCGTGGCTTTTGTCTGAAAAAGCTTAGACTGAGATATAGGGAAGAAATTTTTTACTGAGAAGGTGGTGAAACACTGGGACAGTTTGCCTGGAGTGGTGATAAGCTGAATGGGGTTCTGAGCAACCTGATCTAATAAAAAATGTGCCTCCTCCTAGCAGGGTGTTTGAACTAGATGCCCTTTAATGGTCCCTTCCATCCCAAACTATTCTATTGTTCTCTGAATCTGTGATTCTACTCTTTTCAGTTCTGCTTTTGGAGCAAAATAACAATTTTCTGTTTCCAACTTTGGACATAAAAGCATAATTTAGTGTTGCCACTTTCTTAGTGGCATAGAGTGTGAGTAATTCACTGACTGAATCGCCCTTTATTTTTCATGTTGTATGTAATTTTAATCCGTAAAGAAATCTGTTGTTTGAAAGGCAAGGCACCATAGAAGAATAGCACAAATCAACAAGAGTAAGAGAGCAAGAACTGGAGCTTTAATTTAAGCACAAATTACTGAACTGCAACTAATGTCAAACTGACTGCTGGCCTTCCTTAACTGAGGTTTTAATTAGATGAACAAAGGGAGCAAACAAAGTGCATGATTTGACATTCCATTTGAGATGTAGTGCAGTACAATGGTCTTATAAGTGAAATGCAAAATATTGATAGGAATGCTTAGAGAATTTTCTTGCAGATAATAATTGGTGCAGTAAAATTTCATCAGATGAAAGGAATAAGGCTGAGCTTTCCTAAAAAGTTACAGCCTGTATTTAAATATGCACCAAATACACAGAAAACAAAGGAAAATTAAGCCACAAATAGTTAATTTTGTTTATATATATATAAATGGGAAGTATTGATTTGCATCACCTCATGTAGAAACAATTTCACACTCCTCCTTCATCTTTTTCTACATGTGACAAATAATTTTTTTAACATATAAAGATTACTTCAAATATATTCAAAAAAGAGTATAAGCTTTCCTGTGGTGCTTCTTAGAGATAAGTTCTTCGTTAATATCAAGGAATTTGTCTTTAGAATATATCTATTAGATAGAATTAAACTCATTCGTGGCACCTTTTTCATGATATTTTTAGGAAGGGGGAAAAACTGCTGCACAGCAGCAGCTGGGATAGAAGAGTGAGAATATGTGAGAGCAACCACTCTGCAGTCACAAGTTCAGTGAAGGAGAGGGAGGAGGTGCTCCAGGTGCTGGAGTTCAGGCTCTCCTGCAGTCTGTGGTGAAGGTCATGATGAGGTAGCTGTGCCCCTGCAGCCCATGGAGGTCCATAGGGAAGCAGAGATCCACCTGTATGGAGTAGCAGATGGTGTCTTTCCGGATGTGTCCTTAAAGAAGCTGTGACCTCATGGAGAGGCTCAGCTGGATAAGGTTCATGACTGAAACTGTGGTCCATGAAGGAAGCCAATGCCGGAGGAAGTTTTCTGGTAGGAACTGTGTATCCACAGATGACCCATGTTGGAGCAGTCTGTGAAAGATAAGAAAAGACACAAACTGGAACCATTTGTGAAGAACTACAGCCTGTCGGAAGGACACATATTGGAGAAATTAATGAAGGACTATGTCCCATGGGTGGGATCCCATGCTGGAGCAGAGAAAGTGCATGAGGAGGAAAGACTGGAACATAAAACCTTTGGCAAACTGCTCGCAACAGCCATTCCTTATGCCCCTGTGATGGGAAGAGGTAGAGAATTTGGGAGTCAAGCTGTTGCATTAACAGTACAGAAATTTGTGACAGAATAAAGCCCTCTGCATTCCAGCTGGTGCTCACAGATCAGAGGGGCTGAGTGCCTTAATTTCTGATTAGACAATTCAGCACTGTCAGCCTGGTTGAGTTCAATAAGAAATTGCACAATCACAGATTCAGAAATACTGCAGTTTACCAATTCTATACTACAGGTTTTGGCATGCTCACTAAGAACTTAGACAATCCAGATTCACAAATAGCAGAGTTATGGAACCAGCAGGAAGGCAGATTCAGGATTGCTGGTGATAAATGCACTAACTACAGAGTGTTAATGTGTGTCATGACAGAATGCGTAGTAACAGAGATCTAATAGTGAGAGACAGACACAGAGAGAGAGAGAGAGAGAGAGAGAGAGATTGATTCCCAGATCTTCTCCAATGCAGTTGGAAGCACAAAGCTCACCTAAAAGTACCCCTTCAGCGGAGGAGAGACAAAGTCTGTTGGCTGATCCTGAGCAATTGGAGGTGTTTCCCCTCTTTCTTTTCTGCCCTAACACCCCTCTTCTATACTATAATTTTTGTCCCTTCCCAAAGGGCTGAAACAATCCCATGTTGTAGGTGGAGTTTTAGGGATTGTGGCCATACATGCACACGGCATGTTCTCTTTTCTCTTCATTTGCATCCTGAGGGGTATGAAAGTTAATATGCAAATAGGACTTAATGAGAGTCTCAGTTACTTTCAGTCAGAATTTAGTTAATTTCAGGCAGTTAATTTCAGCCAGTTGACTGAAGAGGTGGAATGATCTCTTTGGTCCTCCTACACCCACTAAGGTGGCAGTAAAAGCTGTCTGACCTTTGTCAGACAGTCTTTCCATGCACCTTTATCTCCTTAAATGACCAGATTTATAACAAGGCTTGCTTTTCCAGGTGAAAGAGGAATAAGGCCAAAGGCTGGTAGAGATGTGTGGGTGTTGTTCTTTGAGCCTCCACTTCATAGCAGACACTCTTCAATTGTTAGGACCTTGCTCAAGCCGGGAGACCAACTCATGCTCTTTTCAACCAGCCTCACCAATTCTTCAAATTATTCACCAGCTTAAAGCCCCCCATAGAAAGTCTGACAATTTACCACTAAAGTTGAACTCAGGAAGATGGGGGGTGGGGGAGGGGGAATGTGTAGATTTTTAGCTTTGTTCATATTTCTCACTATCCTACTTTGATTTGATGGAGAAATATTAAATTAATTTCCCCTAGCTGAGTCCGCATTGCCCATGACAGTAACTTGTAAGCAATCTCTCTGTCCTGATCTTGACCCATAAGCTTTTTGGAATATTTTCTGTCCCCATCCAGTTGAGGAAGAGAAATGATAGAAAGGCTTTGTGGGCACCTGGTAGTTACCCACCACAATTATACATAAAGAAATCTTCATGTTATAGAGAAAACATTGTAATAGAGTGATGAAGAGAAAACTTGATAGCCTAGTCCCTGATTTACTATGGGGATTTTTGTTTGACATTTTCTGTTTGTTTGTTTCTGAGCCTCAGCATTCTAACACTGCAATATTTTCCAATTACACTTCTCATTCAAAGTGCATTGCAAATGCTTAGTGGTTTTGCTTGTGGGAACCCTGATTTTCAGTTTAAGCACCAGGGAATGAGAAATGCACAGTTAATGATCACCTGTGAAGAGTTATATTGAAATAATTTGTTCAGCATCACATTAAAAATCTACAGAGAAATCGAGGAAATAATTGAACATTCAGTGCTGACATCCAGGTGCCTCAGCCATTTCTTTCTTAGTTGTATTCACTCACTTTGCAATTTCAAAAAGAAAAGAGACTGGGTACTGATAGCACTTATAGCTATGCTGCTTCAACAGTCTAAAATGGGTTTTCATTTGCGTTGTCACAGCTTCTAATATTTCTTTGGCAAGATTAACAATATAATTTCTTTTTCTTTTTTTTTCTTTTTCTTCCTAGAGGTGTAAAGCTATTGCTACCAAAGAATAAGCATACCATTATTTGAAATCATTTAGCTCCTCTACAGTGGTTGCTTACAGGGTTGAATCTTTGCAATCACTACAAACACCAGCTGGAGTAAGTAAGGCAATTGTAAGCAGCAATAGGAAGCTTTGTGTTAACACTTTGTTAGTTTGGTGAATGAATGCTGGAGGGAGGGAGTCTCTTCCTTGTGTAGCAGTATTTTTTGTTTGGTTTGCTTTGCTTTTATAGATATCAACTCACTCACTGAAGTTTAGTACATTAAGTAATAGCCATGATACAACACTTGGCCCTATGGTAGAATCACGGATTCTGAGGAAGTCCTTTAGTTAAATGTATACCCAAAGAATGGTCTACATTGTTCTCATACCAAATTGCTCAGGAATTTGTCCAGAAATTAACAAAAGGCAAACTCTCCATTGTTTATAATTACTGTTTAAAATGATTGCAGAATTATATTTACCATTGCATATTAAACTTCTACTTCAAATCGAAATGAAACAACCTCCCTTTTTTCCCTCTCATGCTTCTGATTCAGAAGCAGTCAGAAATTTAATCATTCAGAGCAACCTTCATTTTGCTGTTGTGTGCTCCCTCAGAGGTTGAAACATTTGGAGAAAGTGAGAGTAGAAATCCTACTTATCCCCCACGATCAAATCACATTTCAGAAGTAATTGCTAGAGTTTTTATCTCATAATATGTGCCAATTTTGTATGATCACATGTGAAGAATAGCTTTCAAGATACAAAGCATTAGTAGAAGTTGGGTTTTTTTTTGAGGGTATTTGGAGGCTTATTTCTGATCCCAGTGTAACATGGTGTTTACCAAAAGCTTTTTTTCCAAAAAATAATGGCAGTATTTACTTATTTTTTTTTATTTTTTGAAAAAAAAGACTGTTACAAGTACTTATTAACACACAAAAAAAACCACTTTCCTAAACCTTTATCACATTCACTTTTTTCTGACTGTCACTTCTCCCAATTAAAAGCCCCAAACAAAAATGTGATATGCAAAAGTGAATCCTGGCTGATTGTAAAAGTGTTATAGTAAGTGTCTGCCAACCTCAGCTGTAAGGGTTACTCAGCTTCTGGAATTAGCACACAAGAAACATGAGACAATTAATTCATATGGCTGCAGGTTCAACAAAAGACTGCAAAAAAGACACAACATCTAGTGATACCTCTGTTTAAATGAAAACATTTTTAGTAAAAAACATTCTGTAGAAAATGACATTTTGAACATCTGCCATGAAGTTAGGAAGATATGTTGAATCTTTACCTTCTGTTATAAGGTACATTAATAAAACAAACATTTTTGTTCAAGAAAATACCCAGAATATCACATTTATTTGGATGATAAAGTCTCATCATCATTTATTCTGGTAGCATTTATTTATTGTGTTTTTTGTATTGTTATCTAGAACTAGAACTAGAGTTGCCCATACAAGCGCTTATAAAAATTTTCTCCAAACTCTACATTCTCTTTTCTACACAGATTTCTGTAGAATTCATATGATGTGTCTGTGCATGGAAATAACTCTGTCTCGCTGTCCTTCACAAACACAATATCCTTATTTTAAAAGTTAGGTGTTCATTATGGTTGTAACTATATACTCAGAAACAGATGAACTGCAGGGGTTATTTTCAGTCCATAACAACTTCTCACTGACATTTCTTTCTCTTCAAACATTTTCCTAGCGGTGTCACCATCACTGTTTCTTGGTACAGCCATGCCCTGAGGTGGGTTGGTTGGAGCCAGCTGGAGCCCTCTGTGTCTACCAACACCTGGGCACCTACACCCAGAACTAGCGCACAACATAGACACAGTCATCCTAATAAACAAACCTGCCACGCCTGAGAATCTGCCAAAAGAGGAACAGTGTCAATAAGGAGGTAGAAATGGGTTTCATGCAATTACAGATTCTTTCATGTCTTTAACACCTCACATATATCAGAAATATACACAATGAAACTTGAAGGACAAACACCATTTTAAATATTATGTTGATAAGGTAACTGGCAATAGAAAGGCACTTAAAATGTGGAACAAAAAATACATTCTGATAAAATATTGCTTCTTTATTTTTTCTTATTTAGTGTCATTTGAGCAGTTACTTGAGATAAGAATTACAACTTAAAAATACAGCTATGAATGTGCAAAAATCTTCTATTTTGTTTTGTTGCCTAATATTTCGTAAGTTTCATGTTGTATTTGGAGAATAAAAATCAACAGCTTAAAACAGGATGTAACATTCTAAACTTGTTTTATGATGGTTTCTCCAGTTATGAAGTGTAGATTGCCAAGTTACTCTTTCCATTTTAACAGAAATGCCCCTGCAACTTCTATTTTCTTTGCATTTATTGTCAAAGTTTTTTTGTTATAGAACAGAGATGGTCTCTGAAGTTACTTTGAGAAGGGCACTTAGTTGTTGGAAGTATGTTTGTTTCCTTAGTACTGAGCTACGTGTATAGAATACATTCCATAAGCTATATATAATTTAGGGAAAAATACATATATGAGTTTAAAACTGGCCTTTTAAAGTCACCTATATTCAGAAATGCTAGTGTTTCAGAGGTTGATACAGCAAGCATTTCTTATAAAAATGATGGGGTTTGTTTTATCAGCAAGCCATGTTGAACATCACCTTTTATAAATGTTGAAATGGATCAAAGTAGTCGACATCTGACCTTTCAAGAGATTGTTTAAACTTACAGGGCTGCATAGGAAATTGCATGCTGGAAGAAATAAATAGAAGTTTCAGGACTGTCACCTGAATGGAATGAATAGTGCCATGTAAAGTGTTCTGAGTTGCATTCATCTAGTCAAATATAGAGAGCTATGATCCACATTTCTACAACTGACTTAATCCTGTAGACTTCCTGCATAATGAATGGAGAACATTAGGTGACACTTACACTGTTCCTTAATCTAACTCTTACTTTCTGGTCAGTTACACCAGAGTGACTCATCTCATGGCCTGTTTTTCAGGCCAGACCCTCTAAAGCTAACTGGTGATGTCCACCCTTTCTGGACTGTCAGTCAACTCTGGATTCAAGGCATGTTCAGGTGTCTAAACAAACAGGGTCAATGCAGCTGCCATCAACCAGATGGCTTGAGCCATTTGGGATTTCTCCTGATGTCCAGCTACCAACCTGGGCACAGATCTTCTTTTGGTCCTCTAGTAGATCTATTACCTTTGTACATAGCTTGAACACTAATGGGAGATATATGTCTTCTGAGCAGCAACTGAAGACCAGGCAAGATCCCGAAGGGAATACCACATGACACTAGCTTCCGACATAGTGGCAACAATGAAATTAGGCCTTATGTCTATTATAAACCTTGCAACATATTTTCAAACTCTAAGTAGACCCCCTGGATTCTGTAGAATATCTTAAATGACATTAGGTGCATACGTTAAACAACTGAATCCCATACCAAATCTCCACCGACACTAAAGAGATAACATGACTTTTAGCTAGAAACCTACATTAGACACCTATATTTTCTGTATTTATAGGTTATTTCCATGCATATATTCTAAATACGGAAATTCAAGTAAGATTAATATAATTCTGTCTGTGTGATTATTGCATTTATAGCTTTCACGTTTATTAAGACCCTTATCTGATGACACTGTTATATTATAAGCCGTAAACATTTGTAAAGGGTTGAAACAAAGAATGAAATAATATTTTCATGACCAATCTGTTCATTATGCATCAAGAATTAAACTGATTCATCCATGAAACACAATTCGAGCCAGAAAAAAACAATACTGAAGAACTGTGGTCTCAGAGTAAGAAAAAAACCACTGGAAATCCTTCATGAGTAACAACTGCTATCAATACAGTAAAGGATTAACTGCTTAATATTTTAAAAGTCATTGGAGGAGAATAGTAGGCAACTCCTGTAGCGATTCATACAACACTATTTTTAAAAACTGATTATACTGAGTTGTGCAGTTGTTTGTTGGATCCTAATTATTTGTGATTCTAATTACAGAATCACAGAATCACAGAATGTGCTGAGTTGGGAGGAACCCACAATGATCATCAAGTCCAGCTCCTGGCCCTACACAGCACCATCCCCAAGAGTGACACCATGTGCCTGAGAGCATTTTCCAAATGCTTCTTGACCTCTGTCAGCCTGGTGTTGTGACCATTTCCCAGGGGAGTCTGTTCCAGTGCCCAAACACCTTCTGGGTAAAGAATTTTTTCTAACATCCAACCTAAACCTCCCCTGACACAGCTTCAGGCCATTCCTTTGGGTCCTGCTACTGGTCATCAGGGAGAAGAGATCAGTGTCTGCCCCTCCTCTTCCTCTCACAAGGAAGCTGTAGGCTGCAATGAGGTCTCCCATCAGTCTCCTCTTCTCGAGGCTGAACAGACCAAGTGACCTCAGCTGCTCCTCATACGGCTTCCCCTCAAGGCCCTTCACCATCCTTGTTGCCCTCACTTGGACTCTCCCTAATAGTTTAATATCTTTCTTATATTGTGGCACCCAAAACCACACACAGCACTTGACAAATGTCTGCACCAGTGCAGAGCAGAGCAGGACAATCACCTCTCTTCTTGACAATGAAAAAGTATAGGACACTGAACATACACCTTTATTAAAACTTAGCACATAATTTACAAGGCACTCTCAGCTTTGTCCTGTAACTGCTGTCTCTCTAACTCCTCTATGAGATTCTTTGTTTCCTCCAGTATTAAAACTCTGAGACTAAGGCTCTCACTGACACCCCTTTAAAAATTTATTATTGATACTATGCTGTTACAAAGCCCAAAGCACATACAGCTACATGCACAACACGCTCATGAGAACATACACAGTCTGTACAACAAGTTATTATTGCTACTGGGCTATTGCATAGCCCAAAGCAAGAAGCATATTACAGTTTATATGATAATTAATTAAACAGCAAACTGACTCTGTTTCAACCTCATCTCTAAAAAGACTGAGTAGAAAGGGTTATTTCTGAGAGATAACTGACTGATACTTGTCTACCTTCTCACAATATTTCAGGTAGGTGTAAATTTATAGGCACAAGTTCTAGGTGCCTGTCCATGCGGTACTTGAAGCAATGGCAATACACAATGTTAGATAAGTGAACTTCCAAGAACAGTAAAGTCTTCAGCATCCAAAGATCATGAAATAAGTATTCGTTTTGCAAGTTCTTTTTGAAAAGCGTTATCTAAAAGTCAGAGAAAAAGCTGATGATAGTGATGAAAGGGGGGATGATGATGAAAGCTATGCTCCATTGAATAAAAAAATTTGAAAGAGCTCAGTGGTATATAAAATGAAGAATGATATTCCAGGCATATTTCAGGAAAAAAAAAAAAGATTTTGAAGTTTTGAAAGGGATCTCTGCTTTCTGTTTATCTGCAGAGAGACCTAGTATTCTGTTTTGCTCATTACAGAGAGAACAAACTCCTTCAGTAAGATCAGAAGACCCAGTCTTCCTACTGACTACTTTGGTGACTTCAAGCAAGTCACTCAAATATGTTTGGTTGGTTTCTTTAACCTGTATGTAATAATCTCACCAAAATGTACTTCATATTTTGTACAAAGTTGGTGTATGGTAACTGTATTAAGGAATATGTCAGTGTTTGTGCTCATAAAGAACACACAGAAATAGAAGGTGTATAGATATAAAAAATATATTTCTAAGATATGGGATCTAAAGGTTTAAGGCTTTTGGCAGCAGACAATATTAATCTGTTTTTTTATATTCACCCTGGACTTTTCTAGAGAAAAGCAGTGAATGTCAAGCCTCTCTCTGCTTGAAAATAGAAAAAAAGGGATGAAAAATGAGGATAAAATTGAAGTTGCAACTGGGCATGCACATAGAATGAAATTCATATGCTTGAGTAGAAACATCTGTGAACACAGCAAAAGACTCTTTTGATCATTCAAATATGTAAGCAAATTACTTTTCCTTTCCTCCATATTTCACATAAGAAAATGCTGTGCTTGTGAGTAAATACATTCATTTTAATTCATATGAAGGGTAAATATTACCTGGCAGGCTATCAGGACTTAAAATTATTTTTCTTAATCTTCAGTACATATTGATTTTTAAGTACAATTCCCAGACCTCAGTTTGAAGATCCTCAGAAGTAAGAAACATTTAAACAAGATCTTAAGGCTGTATCTATTCAAGTAGTGCTAGTCTGCACTAGAAGTGCTCTGAACTGCTCCTGGGCACTGAAGGCAACTCCATGATCCAGCCTGTTTCTATGTTAGCAAAGTGCCCTAGGCTCCCAAACACTGCATACTGGGCAAGTACAGCTTCAGAGCTAAACTATGCCCAGGAAACACTAGCGCAAGGGCTGCTTGAAATAGGTCAAATCTGTGCCAGGAAATATGCCAAAATTTTTGGTAAACACAGCCCAGTGTATGCTGAATTTAATACTACATATTCACTTGTTCTAGTTTTGTCAATTAGGTTTGTGTCTGATTTACCAGTGATACCTTGCAAGTAGATGCAAAACCGATATATTTCTATTTCTCACCCATGCTATGAGAAATCATAAGACCAAAATACTTAAAACTCTATTTTCAAATATGATCAATATGAAGGATAACTAGAGAACATAACCCTGAAGCTGGATTCTAGAATTCATTCAGTTTTCATGCCAATAGCAGGTTTTGTCTTCTGACAAACCAACTCATTGGGATTCCATTTCTCTCTACAGTAGACAGAAATATTGGCAAAGGATTGGAAGATGCAATAGCAGGAGATGAAAGTGACTTCCCTAAAACAAAGACAAAAGGAAATAGGGCAGATTAGAATCAGAACCAAAATTCCTGCCTGATGAAGTCTTTAATCAGTATCAAAATTTTCAGACTCTCATTAGAGGGACAGAGTATGAAGAAAAACAACATATGCCTGAATTAGATCTTTAACAGCATTTATGTCCATGAACTAGGTAACATGAAAGATAAATATTCAATGTTACCTTTTGTCTCCATTTAAATATTAGTATTCTATGTATAGCTACAGTGCACTTGCCTATGAGATTTTTAACTTTGTCATTTAATTACTGTTGTCAAACATAAACCGCCAGCAACATCTACGAAGTCTTGGAGACTCAAATTAACCACTGCAGAAAACAATTGTTATAGATAGTGTATGAGAGATTTTTGAGTAATTGTGTTCACCACAGGAAAAATGAAGAAGCAGAACTGAAACTCTTATTTAATAATGAAGTAAACGTGGCAAGATGTGTCTGGCGCTTTAGAAAGGAATTACTCATGGGTTGACTCTAGAAAATATGTTGTTTTCATTCATTATTTTTAATATGTTAAACTGGCAAAATCAATTTTTTAACAGCTTCCCTAAAAAAAAGACACATACAAACTTGGGAAGATCAGACAAGTTAGTCAGGTCCATTTTCTGGATAACTCATCTGCAGTATATGAAGAAAGTTACAAGCAGTCTTTCCTACTTTCCTATAGCAGGCCTTACTTAGTTTAGTTTGGAATTCCACTGAGAAGATACTGCTTATATTAGTCTCACTATATCATAAAAAGTGGGCTGCCCCAGTGTTCGTGAACAAACACTGGTCAGCATTACAGTTAAACAGAAGTTATGATTACAATTTGAAAAGGCATGTTCAGGTCTAATAAGAAAAGAGATAAAATGCAGTACTCCACAGTTTCTTGTTGTTGTGGATTAGCCTTGGCAGGCAACTAAGCCTCACACAACTACTCACTCCTCTGCAGTGGAACCTGGGAGATAATCACAAGGTAAAAGCGCAAAAATGTGTGGGTTGTGGTAAAGATGGTTTAATAGAAAAAGCAGCATATACAAGCAATGCAATAAAAGTAATTGATTCACTACTTTACCGCTTCCAGGAAAGCAGGGCTCCATCATGTGTAACAGTTGCTTGGAAAGACAAATTCCCCACCCTTTCCTCCTTCTTTCTCCATCTTCTTTTACTGAGCATGATGGAGTATAATATGGGTCAGTCATTTGGTCAGTTGGGGTCAGCTGTCCTTGCTCTGTTTCCTGACAAATTCTGAGCATCATTAAGTCACAGAAAAGTTTGGGTAGAAAGGGACCTTTAAACATAACCTAGACCAATTCTGCTGCCATGGACAGGGACATCTTTCACTAGATCAGATTGCTCATCACCCATCCAAACTGACTGATCACTTCCAATGATGGGACATCCACAGCTTCTCTGGACAACCTGTTCTGGGGTCTCATCACTCTCACTGAAAAAATGTCTTCCTTATGTCCAGTTAAACCCACCCTCTTTCACTTTCCCTATTGTACCGTCTCTTGTAATTTCCAAGCCTTGGTAAAAGTCTCTGTCCGTGTGCTCTCCCAGGCTCCTCAGTCTCTGGGCAGTATGAAAAGCGGAGAAGGCTTGATGTTATGTAAGCACTCTTCAGCAAGAACTAAAATATCACTGTTTTACCAACACTATCTTGGTTGCAAATCCAACTACTATGAAAAAACCTAACTACCTGAGCCAAAACCAGCACAACAGTAATTTACACTGCAGTCTTTTATACTAAGCGATGAAAGTCTGCAAGAATAACTGACATAAAGAAGGCAAGTAATAACTGAAAACCACTCTAAGATTCACATTATTCATGATGGCGATAGAGATTCACATTAAGCCAATGTGCATTCTAGAATATTAATGATAATGAATGAAGAGTTCTCTAAAATTGTGGAAAAATAGGTATATGTCTAGTATTGGATAAGTATTGCATACAGTATAGCAATGGAGTAGAACCTATTATATTTGGGGGTTTTTAATTATTAATTTAAGCTGTAAATGTTGCAATTAAATTGTTTAAAGTTTTGCTGCTAGTCAAAATTATTAAGCAGCTATGAGTTCCATAGCTTAGATAAAATTATTCTTCTACCACTATTTATTATTCTATGTGTAGATGATTACCAAGCAACTATTTCACACAGTGAGGCTTACCTGGAAAGCTTGAAAAGAGTACCTGGAAAATAAAATTCTATTTAAAAAACCTAAATTGAAAAGTAGGATAAATGTTAATTGACTGATCTTTTGATTACATAGGTATTAAAAAGCAGTGTTTTACAGCTGACTGGAGGTTTTTCCTATTAGCTCACTTATACTGCAGGTCTCACAAAGGCTTACCTGTAACTGTTTTTCTTTCCAATTATTTGGTCACACATTGTATGCTGATGCATGAGAAGACCATCTTATTTAATCAGCAATAACACAAATTCCTTAGTGCAGTGTGAGAAGCAATAATTTTGAGGAAGAAGATAAAATAAAGAGTGAGAAAACTACTTCAGAAAAAAAATGTAGTTATTACTTACTCTTAAATAAAACAGCCTGTTAAGTGAGATGTCAGAGAGAGGGCTAGCAATATACTGCTTCTGTCTTATCAGATACTGGATAAACAAATGTTCCTCACAGAAAGGAAGAGGCTTCATCTGTGTCATCATGTTAGTTCAAGATGACTGCATGTTGGCGTGTGTGTGGGCTTGAGTTAGGTCCACACATCTGGCTTTCTTCATACAGGTGCTTGCTTTAAAGAAGGATGTCTACCACCAAACCTTGCTAATGCTCTGTGGCAACGTTTCAATTCCACCAGGAGGAGCATCTGAGTGTTACACTCAGAATCATATTACAGGCAAAAAGGAACACACCATATGTTGAAAGCTAAAACTTTGAATACTAGACCAGTTAATGCTTTACAAATCTGAATTATCTAAGGAACACAAAGTAACAATAACAATACACAGTTATGCACGCTTCCACATGCTGATACATTATGAGTATCTACCACTTTAAGGCTGAGATCATGCTTCCACCACCTGCTGGGGGATGGGGAAAGAAAGGTCTTGTTTTCATAGTTGACTTTATTTCTCACTATCCTAATCTATTTTAGTTAGCAATGACACAAATTAATTTTCCTCAAATGAAGTCTGTTTTGCCCATGACAGTAATTGATAAGCAATCTCTCTGTATTTATCTCAACCCATGAGCTTTCTATTTTCTCCCCCTGCAGAAGAGGGGCGGAGTGAGCAGCTGAGTGGGAGCTTAGCTCTTAGCCCATCAAAATCTACTTCCCATGTGCTCTCTTCTGAGTATCTACACCTTTGTTCTGGTGCTGAAATAACCCTTCCACACTCCTTCTAGGTCTAAAGGCTGCTGCTGTCCCTCATGCCCACAGCTGCTGGGCTGCAGGATGTGACCACAATTCACCAGTGCCTTAGGCCTCAGGTCAGAAAGAACAGGATGCCCATGGCAAGCATAGCCCTCTCATCACAGGACCCTACACAGCGCTCTGGGAATGTGCTTCTCCTCCCTTCCTCCCTCCTCCCTCCCTCCCTGACACCTCTCTACTGGGGCCCTGCAGGTTAGGATGGCGAGTCCTGCTGCCCCCACACAAAGGTCCTTATGCAAAGGTCTGTTGTTCCTCCCACTTCTGCCCAAGGTTTGTCAGGCTGTTGTGTTCACACAGCCAGCTGTGCTCCCCAAGTCAATATCTGCTTCCACCAGGAGGACAAGAGTTGCAGTAGGGAGGGAACAATGCCAGAAGACAGGTGTGTTCCTCTTATGACTCTCAAATGCTCCAGATAGAAACAACTCAGGGTGATTCTTCAAATCAAACCTTTTCTGAAAACATCTGTTAGAACTGATGTCGTGGTTTGAACCTGAGTTGAGTGACAAAGTTCTGAGCTAATCGCTTCCTGCAATTTTGCATATCTAAAAGCAGCACAGAGGCGGGAAATTTGGGCTTCTTTTCCGGTTTTCACCGGAGGGTGGCTGGGGCCGGGGCCCTGCTGGGCCCCCTGTGCCTGCTCCCCGGTGCCGATGGCTGCGGGGAGACCCTCTTGGAACCGCGAGCCGCTGAGAGACACATCAAACTGCTGCCTGACTTAAAACCA
>VXBT01007274.1:0-16009 GCA_013400235.1 Oriolus oriolus | reverse complement strand
GTAGCTTAAACTGATTTCTCGCATGTTTGTGGTAAAAACTGTAATTTCACAAACTGTTCTATATCTCTCTAAAACGTAGGGGGAAAGAAAAATTTCTGCGTGCAGCCGGCAAGAAAAGAGATGTGGCTGTGCTAAGCCACCTGGAGCTGTAAAAGACTTTTTAAAATTCTGTGGAGCTGCTAGAATTTTGCTTATCCTTAAAAAATAATACCCCATGTAGAAGCAGTGTAAGAAACTACAATGTCCAAGAGAGAGAGAAATGTTACAGCAGCAGGGCATTCCTCCGGGCGGGACTCTGTTTTGTTGGTTGGTAGCAGTTTGGAAACCACAAAAGCAGAAAAAACCTCTTTTTTTGTCAAACATAGAAAAGGCTTTTAAAACCTGCATCTGACCGATATTATATGTTGTTGTCCTTTATGCACGTTAAGTAAAGTGGGAGGTACTAGAAAAAGAAAAAGAGGGTTTTTTGATTTAATTTCTCATTATTTCTTTTAGCTTTTAATCTTGTTAGTAATAAACTTCTTTATATTCTCTAAAGTTTGTGCCTGCTTTCCCTGCTTCTAATTCTTATCTCACAAAAGATTAAAAGCTGCAAATTAAACCACTACAACTGAGTATCTATACATTTATGAAAATATCAGAGAATGAGGCATACATATGATAAGATTATTTAGAAGATTTCTAAAGAAGGTCAGTCTCATAAAACTTGACTGATATTAGCATCACACTGCGTATTGTTATTCTTGTATGTTATCAGTGTATGTTACCAGTGTATGTTATCAGTGCATTTTCAAAGCAGCCCGTTCCTCCCTGCTTTGCCTGTGAGTGTGCAATAGCATAGCTGCAGTTACTGCTGGTCAGCCACCAAGGCTGAGCTGGCCAGCCTGGAGAGCTCCTCACTGAGACAGGTTAGGATTGAGGCTGAAGAATGTCAGTACTTGACCCTAATGTCAAAATACGATGCTTTCTGACCAGGTTCTCTGAGTTCCATGTATGAAGGGTGAAATATTTAATATCAATTTTACTTATTTGAAGATTATTGATGTTTCACAGGATTACGAATTTTGCCAGTTATACAGTGTTTTTATGCAAGTTATACAAAATTCCTGAAAACACAATACAAATTTAAGTGTCACTTAGCAAAATACAGCAAGTACAACGCACAGTTCTGTGGGGAGAGATAAGATAAAATTGGGTTGCAGGCTGTGGGATGTGCCTGCAGAAGCACACGGCAGCACAAAGGAGCACATGGTGACACAGAGAGGCTTGTCTCCCCTGGACTGTGGCGGGAGGAGGTGTCACACGGCAGATTCCTGCAGAGAGGATCCTGCCGAGAGCTGACAGACGGTGAGCAGTGTGTGATCACCCCACAGAAGGACTTTTAGAAGGTGTGTTGCTGACGTGGAAACATGGGATAGGTCACATACTGAGAATTACCATGTAAGCAAATACCGTACATTGAAAAAGTGTATAAAACCAGCTTGTTTCTTGGAATAAACAATTCAGTTTCCCTGCCGGTCTGGGTCCATGTCTCACAGTTCAATGTCAATCCCAATGTGATTCCCCTTCCTGGTGTCTATAAAATATTCTCCATCACTATATTCATGTCCCAGATCACCAGGAAGGAATACATGGATGGAAGCCAGCTCAAGGCCATTGGTGTCTTTGAAATACTTTTGCAAGTTGTCTACTTTTTGTCATCTACGTTGGACTGAGCCATATGTTTACTTCTACTGTTCCCGTCAGACAGGCTCAGGGAAACCTTTACATCACCAGCTGATCCACTCAGTTGTTGATAGTGGTTTCCAAGTCTTTTGCTCTTACCCCATGCTTAAAATGCACTTCATGTCAAGAGATGTCTGGTACCAAGGTTTTACACAGCTTACAGCACACCTCCAGGAAGGGCAATTTTCTGTTTTATATTGGCATGAATTTTTTAATCTGGGTTTATTCATTTTCCATAGATAGGAAAAAAAATGGGCATATAATTACACCTGCAACAACTTTTAATGCAATTTTGAAAACTTTTAATATTATTTTTTAAAAGATACATTTTAGTGAGAAGAAACTATGTAAAAAGTTAGAAAAAATTATTTTGAAAGTAATCCAAATAACTAGTTGACTAGCTAGCTATTTCTCCTATTGTTTCCTGGAAACTGGAATGATATCAATGGCTTCAGATACTTTCTTAGGAATTTCTTTGTTCAAAGTAGACTAATCATTTCAAGAATGTTACTTGGGGCTATGAGGAGGATATTGCAATAGACCTTTAAAACATGTACTTGAGATGTCTTCCTTTTCAAGTGTTCTCTCAAAGTGTGTTGGTAAGCATCTTTTCTGGAGATACTGAGATTTATTTATGCTTGTTTATCCAGCAGTTCCAAACCATATAAATAATGCAGGAACGTAAGTAACACTATAGAACTAAACACAGCAAACAAGTAGAAGGCTTTGAGTATTGCTATAGACCATATTTAGCTTATTCTCAGGAGCTCTGAGAACATGTTATCTAAAAAGTAAAATCTTTATGTGATTTGCGATTTATGAGACTTATATGTGATACCTCACTTTATTGTGATGAATTTTTAAACACCTATATGCTGTGGTAAAGAAGAATGTGCAGATACTTTATGAAAAGGCAAGTTTGTAAATACAAAACTGGGGAAAAAAACAAAAAAGGAAATTATACTTTTTTTATCAGATGCAATACTACAAGAGGTTTTGTTGATCTCCATCTGTTTTTTTCAGTTGTTACATTCCAAAAGATAGGTAATCTAATTTAAATTCATGCAGACTGAAAAACCTGAAATCTTTCTTAATGTCTGATCTTGATGTATGCACCAGCAACAACCCAGATTTATATCAAGCCAATTCAGACATACCAACTTCCTCTCCCTTTTTAATTTGCATGGTTGCTTTTATATGTGATGGTACAGCTCTTGCACGAAGATGGAATAATCTTAAATGAAGAAAACTTCCTTTTTAGGGTCTGTAATTTATGGCATACATCGATTTAAATCTACCAAACATAAAGCAGAGAAAGAAAGGAAAACAGAAAACTAGAGGGAAACCTCTCTCCAGTGCCCAGGTCAGAAGAGCAATTGGGTCACCAGAGAAGCATCCCTTGGGCATCTTCTACAACACACCAAGTAGTGATGATAGTGAAAATGATAATGATTGATGATTTTCATCTTTTCTCCCTAGTACAATTACCCTTTTCAGTGAGACTACCTCAAGATCCCCAGTGGTAGATTCTGTTTATGACTGTATCTGTGCCGATGAGAGAAGATTAATTAGATGTGGGTGTTGCATGCTAATTAATTGTTAAGCTTTGTGCATGTGTACTAATTGGTTAATATATATCAAATATGAAAACTACTATTATCTTGTTATCTGCTATTTATTTACCATAATACTATTGTTTAAACTAAGAGCTATAAGGTGAATGATGGGGGATCTTAGTACAAATGTCAGTCGAGGTCCTTGTGTGGGTAGCCATATTGAGCTGTAGATATTCCAGATTTGTCTTCTGGATAATTAATGTTAGCTAAAATAAGCTCTATTATCAACTTTCATTAGTCAAAGAAAAAAACCAGACTCTTTCAGGAGACAACACAGTAGATATCTATGCTTATGAGCCAAGAACATTTTCTTCCTGCTTATTGCACTCTGCTGACTAAAGATTGAAAATTAAGGAGTGATTTGGTTTTAAATATTGTTTGTTAGTGTCACTTTTGGCATTATGGGGTATCCTGTCTAGTCTCAGGATGGTTTCCTGCAGAAGTATATACTAGCATAACACAGAGGCCTCAAATAATCTCTGCTATTTCAGGACTTCAGCTTTCTAAAAAAGACACTTAAGTTCGGTCTGCAGTTTTCATGGCTGGAGATACAATGTGGCTGCAAAATTAGCATTCATATATTATAATATCTTGTACTGAATAATTTTAATGAGAAAACCCCACTGTTATTTACAAAACTAATTCAAACCGGCACCATCACACTGATGGAAAACTGCTGGAGGTCAACCAACAAAGTTATGTTAAGTTGCAGTGGCCAAGGAGGTGTAGCCAGAATTTGGGTTAGACCTAGTTTTATTTCTGTTTTGGATGGAGAAACAAATGCCACATTAATTAAATTTTCAGATAATGTGAAATTGGAATGTATTGCAAATACCATTGTGGATAAAGAAATAATCTAACAAGACCAAAAGAAGTTTGAATTATTGGCTGGAAATAAACTGATATTTAGTCTTGGGAAATATGCAAGCTGTACATCTGGGGAATAACAATTCAGAAAGACCATTAGAGGGAGGGAGGGAGGAAATTTTTTAGGCAATCAAAAATAGAGGTGAAAAGAATGGGAAAACTTGTGTGAATGTGAAGGTACTGTAACAAATCAAAAAAATAAAGCAACACTGAAATGCAGAAATATGATGTTGGAAAGTAAACTCATTCTCCTTGCTTTTTGGTATTAGAAATTAGGTTTTAGAACACTGAGGAGACCATGACACATTATAATGAAGAGCAGCTTGACAAACTGTAAATGTTTAGAAATTCAAATATACCCAATCCACGGTTTGGAAGAACTGATGAGAATATTAACTAATAAAAAGTCTGCATACTTTGTATTAGTTACAGGAAATTGCTAATGAGAATAGGAATTTGAAATGTTGGAAGGGTACAAATACTGAAAACAAAGAGCTGTAAATAGAAAAATTAGGTGACATTTACTCAAAGAGAAATCAAGCGTTTAAGGTAACTAGCACGTTGTAGATACATGTGTCTGTTTTCTAATTTTTCATGTTTAGACATACTTGCATAAGTGGTTGTGCTGGTTTTGGCTTGGATAGAGTTAACTTTCTTCATAGTAGCTGGTATGGTGCTGTGTCTTAAATTTGTGCTGAAAATGGTGTTAACAGAGGGATGTTTTAATTACTGCTAAGCAGTACTTACACAGCTTTTCTGAGTCTCACACCACCTCACCAGCCAGCTGACACATGGTGCACAAAAATCTGGGAGAAGACACAGCCAGGACAGCTGACCCCAAATGACCAAATGAATATCCCATACCATATGATACCATGCTCAGCATTTAAAGCAGGTGGAAGAAGAAGGAAGGAGAATGTTCAGAATGCTGACATCTGTCTTTCCAAGTCACCCTAACTCGTTATGGAGCCCTGCTTTCCTGAGGATGGCTGAACCTGCCTGCCCATGGGAAGTGGCGAATTAATTCCTTGTTCTGCTTTGCTTGTGTGCGTGGTTTTTGCTTTATCCATCAAGTTGTTGTTATCTCAGCCCAAGAGTTTTCTCACTTTTACTCTTCCAATTCTCTCCCCCATTGCAGTGAGGGCAATTGAGCAAATGGCTGTGTGATGCTTAGTTACCAGCTGGCATTACACAACAGCAACTGTTCCTCTGGTTAGCGGTGCATTATTAAGTATTAACTATCACACAATAGTTAACACTTAGTATTGAACAACATTTAGTAAATTTTTTTCTAGAGATCCTTCAGAACTGGATTCTCCCATCTAAAGGTGAATAAGTAGATAAAGACATTGGTATATGTACCATTTGGGAATGGATAGTTTAGACATTGTGCTCATGGCAAGCTTAAGAGAGAAAGCAATTTTGAATTACATTTCTTTAGGATCTTTCTTCTTCCTACTCAGTTATCTTGACCTCTGGCTAGAAGCCTCTGTACCAAGAAATTTTGGAAGGCTGAGGCTATGCTGTGACCATTGTTTGGAATATCTTTATTCTGCCGCTCCTGATTTTGAGCATCTGGACCCTGTCTGTTCAGCCCAATCATTTGATGGAACAGCATCAGTCCCCACATATATGTATTTGTAATGGGGCTGGCAGACTCTCTTTATGTGGCCTCTCTAGAGGTCTCCTCCTATACTGTGTCTACACTGATGTATTTCACTGTGTGATGACTGTGAAATATTAGGACTTTCCTTACATTTTATTGTAGTTTTTTGTAAGTAATTGTTTTAGTACCAATCTGTAATTTTCAGTTGATTATGTCTTTGTTTCACCTAACAAGTTTCTGCGAGGTAGATTCAGAAGGAAAGGGGAAAAAATCATTGTCTCTCCCATTATTTTAACTCCCATTTCCTTAAAGTCTCAATTATGTAGACTCTGCATGTATTCCATAAGTGTGGTTTTCCTGAAAGGAGAGTTGAGGTATTCCTAGGGGGTTCTCATATATGTAGCATGTGTAGCTATTCAGGTTGTCTCAGAAGACAGAGAAGAGAAATCCCATTCAGTGACACTGCAGACCTAGGAGACAGGAAACAGAAAGTGGGGTACTTATTCAGGATCTGAAGGAGAAATGCTGCACCATTTAAGAGAACTATTGCATCAGAACAGTTACTTTAACCCTTTAATCCACTTCCAGCAGATGAAGGGAAGCGATTATTTCCTTCTCTTTGATGCCTGAGGACTGCATGTGTAGGACTGTGTCCATTTGAGACTCCACGATACAAAAAGACACAACCAGGAGTTAGTAAAGCAGAAACCCATCTGTACAGGGGCTGCACCACATGATGTACAAGGAGAGGATGAGAGGACCAGGTTTGTTCAGCCTTGAAAAGTGGAGGATACCATGGGGATCTTACTGCTGCCTACAAGCTTCTACAAGAGGTTGTTAAAACAAAACAAACAAAAACAGAGCAAGAATTTTCCAAGGAAGACTGTGGATGAAAAATTATGTTGAAAAAGCACAGTGGGAAAAAATTGAGATGGGAAATTCTAACTTGATATAAGGAAAAGATCTTTCATCGTGTGAGTGATTGAACTCAGGAAGAGTCTTCTTGGTGATATTCTTGAAGATATTCAGAACCAGACTGGCCATGATTCTGAGTAATCCGCTTAGTGTAGGACCTTGGACTGTGTGACTTCTGAAGGTCCTTTTCAACTTGCATGCTTCTGTGCTTCTATTAAAAGCTGAGCCATTATGCAGATACAGGGAAAATATGAAGGGAGGAAAACATGTTTACATGTTCAGATGAGATTACAGGAATACAGTACAAGGGTGTACAAAGGATTAATTCTTCCAGAGTGGCTGAACTATCTCTAAATGTAGATGTTACTATATCTATTTTCAGTACTTAATTTAAAGTATATTAATCCCTGCTTGTATTCTATCACAGCACCATATTGATTGGCAGATTGTGGATAAATCATTATCATCTGAGTTCTCTCATCATAGGGACCTTGTCAAATAATAGCCCTGTCATGAAGAAAAACAGTAGTAACTGACCCTACTCTCCAAAGTCACATAGGGAGAAAAGATCATGAGAAAGAAGTAAATAGAGATGTAGTTTCACAAAATAAAAAAAATAGCTGAATCTAAAATATAGGTGTATATTGAATTTTGGATTGAGTTCTAGTGAGTGTATATTCTTAGCATGTAACTACTAAGTCCCTAATTCACTTTGGGCTTAGCTTACCTTCTAGAACAACTTTTTACCTACACCATTAACATAGCACAAATTCACTTCTCTCTCTCCTAAATACACTTGCATATCATATAGGTATATATTTTTTTATTTCTCATCACAGTAAATTCTATTGTTTAATGTAAGGCAATTGTTTCCAATGGTCTGTCATATATATTTTAAAATTTAAATAGCAGGCTTTCAGTGTCATTATCTATTCGGACACCATGTATGTGGGCTATGAAGATATTAAAGTGAAAATTTGACAATAACATGAAAAAATCTTTTTTTAAGAAAGAAGCACATCTTTATAGTTGGATTTAATACTGAATTTTGAAGCTTCAATCCAATTTTAGAAAAAAAATGAACGCTTACATTTCCTTTTTTTTATGGTTTTCACAAAAGACAATGAAAGGGAGAGAAGCCTATAAACTTTATCCTTCATTATAGACAAACAGCAGTCTGTAAACTGACCTTGCAATGACCCCACATTCAGCAAAATAGCATGCTGACTATTCAAGGATAAGTTTAGAAAAGGACTTTGTCTTGCTTAGATTCAGTAGAGTATTTGCTGAACACCACAAACTTCATTTGTTATTTCTACATCACAAAACAGATACCTACAAATCAAAGGAAATCTTTGAAATAGAATCTGTAAATAGCAAGTCTTTGAACTGAAAGATAAAAAGTTTAATTGTTGTGCTCATTTTGCCTTCCTGACCCATCTCCCCATATACAGGAATTGGGAGTCATTGTTAATACCTTCCCTTTGTGGCTGTTTCCAATGGCTGTTTGCTTGATTATTCACAAACTATCTTTTAAGCTGTTTTTTTAAATGTCTGTCTTAATCCATAAATACAATAATGAATTGAACCAACATTTTTGCAATCTAATAATCCAAATTCCACTGAACATATAATTTCCATTCTGCCTATGACGGACTTCCTTGTCAGTTGATTTACTAAGTGATGCAAGTATTTTATAAGAAATGTAATTTTCTTCACATTCCACCATTATAGAGACAAAGGAATCTGACGAAATAGAAGATTTATTGGTAAAATAATCTGTAAAATATGATGTATGTGCATCCTCCACATATAGTTCAATACACTGAAGAAAAAACTCCAGGATATTTGTTACTGAAGAATAAATAATTTGAAAAAAAATATTTTAAACTAGTTTGTCATATCCACATTCAAATAATGCCATCGAAACTTTACAAGTTTAACTAAAACTAAATTTAACTAAAACTGACTGACTTATTAGACTGACAATGAAATTCAAAGCTTAATAAACAACCACCTCACTAATGAAGTGTAAAGACAATTGCAAGGAGACACTTAATTAGATCATTTATAACTCATTAAATAGAAAACTGCTATACCCCCTGTTGGTTACTGTTAGGGATGAAAAGAGATGAAACAGCAGAATTGTTGTTTCAGATGTTAAGCTTCGTTTACATCTTCCAAGCAGCTAGTCTACATGTGTCCATTTATTTCAGTAGTATCACTTTTTCTGCTGAAGCCTAATTAGCAGGTGTTTGGAATATGAGAGCTCAATACCTACAGAGTGTGCTGTTTTATTGTCTCAGTTTGCAATGTAATTGCAATTCAAGTTAAAAAAAATATAAGAAAACTTTGCTATGTCCATGTGAGAGCAAAAGGTATTTGCTTGTCTAAAACAGGACTTTTTTCATTTGGAAAGGTGGCTTAATCAGACAACATTCAATGAAGGTGATGCTGCTTTTTCTGAATTTGTGAGTACCAACAAAAAAGTGTGAAGAATAGTAACTTCCTTCCACTATACTTTGAACGGCAGAACTTGTCAATAAGTAGGTCTTCTGAGTGGAGATGTGAACAAGATGTCATAATTATCACATGGTACTGTCAGGTCTTCTCTTTCTAATATTCATTAAGTTGTAACTGCCTTTCAAAAAGAAATGACAGTAGGTTAACTATAGCTTAGTGGAAAGACATAAGCATGTATATTTCCAGCCTATAAGTTTTTGGGAATCAGATAATATCTCTTAGAACTAATATAGGTGATCATGTTAGGTGCTACCTTATCAAAATATTACACTCGTGGCTCAGATATATGTGTCACTGCAATTTGTATGATTACCCCATGATATCAACTAAGGAGTTTTAGTGGCTCTGAAGATCTGCAGAGGTACAACCGCCGTTAAAACAGATGTCTAAGGCTTTTACATACTACAAGCTTGATCCAGTCTGGAAAGTTAAACACCTATCTCAAAAATATTCTTTACTTTAGTGGTTGTCATATTGCCGACAAATGAATATATTTAGCCTCCTTTGGGACTAAGAAATTCCAACTTCCTGGTTAAATGTTAGAGACCTCCAACACTAACTCTGAAATTAGCTGTGGTATATGGAAGCTTGAAAGGTCTTTAAGGGGACTTTAATTCACTTTACCTTACATAGATCAATACTAATATCCTAGGAGAGATGCTCCTAAGAAATCCTGTCCAATTAGACACCCAGGGAATCTCAGACTACAAAGGAAATAACTAAATATTTTTGAATGCCAGTGAGGTTAACCAGTCACAGGAAAAACACAGACAAGCTTGCCGTCTGGGCCTTAGTTTGATTTTAAATACCAAACTCACAACATGCACCATGTGTTACTGAAAAAATGGCACTCCTTCTCATAAGGAAAAGGATCTGGAGTAGGAAGCCCTGGCTTTTGGCTCTCCCACAAGTCTGTGATAAGGACAAGTGTAAGTAACTTTCCCTGGAATAAATTACTTTAATTTTACCTCCACTATAAAGTGATGAAACATAAATATTTTGAGATAAAAATGTATTCTTGTGCAATATAATGACTTGTAATTTGGACTTGCTTCAACATAATGTATTCAGAATGTCATTACATAGTAAACAGCATGCATAACATAATACAAATAATCGTGCTTAAGCAGTAGTTCTGAAAAAAGGTTCTCCGTGGCATTCACTTTCACCTTATTGTTCTACCAAGCTCATGCTGGTTTTTTGTGTATATTCTGGCTGCTGGAGAAACACAATTTCAGTCTTGAGTAATGCTTTGGGTTTTAGGGTTTTTATGTTGTAGCTAATTTATGCTTTTTTGATTCTAAAAAAATAATAATAGCTTTATGAATTTTCAAGTTTGAAGAAAGAAAAAAGGAAAAAAAACCCCATTCTTAACAATGCTTGTGGTTTTTTTTGTTTTTTGTTTGCTTGCTTTCTTATGTGTACTGGTTTTACCTGGGATAGAGTTAGTTTCCGTGCCAGCAGCTTGTATGGGTCCATGTTCTGCACTGGTGCTGAAAAGTGTGTTGGTACCACAGGGATGATTTAATTACTTCTGAGCAATGCTTACACAGAATCAAGGCCTTTTCTCCTTCAGACCCCATCCCACCAACAGGTAGACTGGAGGGGCATGGGAAGGGGACGCAGCCAGGACAGCTGGCCACAACTGACCCAAGGGGTGTTCCATATAGTGTCATGCTCACTATGTAAACCTGTGGGAAGGAAAAGGAAAGGAAAGGAAGGACATTCAGAGTGATGGCATTTGTCTTCCCAAATAACCATTACATGTGATGGAGCCCTGCTCTCCTGGAGATGGCTGAACACCTGCCGACCCATGGGAAGAGATGAATTAATTCTTTGTTTTGCTTTGCTTGTGTTCACAGCTATTGCTTTTCCTATAAAAATGTCTTTAACTCAACCCATGAGTTTTCTCACTTTTACTCTTCTGATTCTCTTCCTTATTGCAACAAGGCAGGAAGTGACTGAGCAGGTGTGTGGTGCTCAGCTGCCTAACAGGGTTAAACCACAACAGAAAATTTGTTTGGTTTATTTTTTTACTGGAGTCTTTCTGTCATATATTCTGGTATCAAAATCTGCTTAAAACTAACAAGTAAATTTAAGTTACATGGTTTGATGACACAAATCTGGCTTTAGCTAATCAAACCAGAGAATAATGTAAATCACTTTGAAAGAGGCAAAGAAAACTTGCTTACTAATCAGCATGATGAGAAGTGACATCTTCTACTGACTAATACAATGTAGCATCCATTGAAAGAGTAATGAAGTTTTGTGTCTGACTTCAAGACTGGAACAAAAAAAAAGAAAGCATAATTGTGTATTAAAAAAGTTGTCTTCTTTAAAAGTTGTGATAAAACCCGCAAGAACAAGAATGTGGAATTGAGTTCAAATCTCTTTTGATCTCTACAGTGTAAATTTTGTTCTCTGCAGTGTAACCAGTAAAGCACATCTTTATTGGAAAAATAAGCATCATAAGTTGGAATAGACAGCAGTATAACTCATTACATTTAATGTGACCTAAGGTAAGTAAGTAAAAGGGTGATTTTTCATGTCCTAGATAGCACAGGAGTCATGATATTTTGAAAGAGAGAAGAAATGAGAATTTTTGTTTCTACTTAAACTATATAAAAGAAATAATATTATGTATCTGAATATCTTATTTTGAAGAGAAAATTCTTAAAGCAGGACAAAAATTAATCCCAAATATTCATAAATCTTTAAATGATACTGTGTTATAGTAGTTCTATGCATTTTATCATTGACCTACAGGGAAATTTGAAGTCTAGTCTATGCCTTTGAGACCTCAAGTACTCAGGGCTGGCAAAAGATAAAAACACTTCCGAATTTGATTCAATGTTTGAATAGGTCTAAAAGGAAGAACCCTTCTTCTCCCTCTTATTAGACGACCTTTAAATTTCCTTTTTTAAAGTGTCTATTTCATCCTGCACTGAACAGTATATTAACACAAACTTTGAATGATCAAAGTTATATTTTACTATGTAATTTAGTTATAGTTAGAGGGTGAATGGACTGTGATGAAGGTTAGAATAGCTATTATTCTAATGTCCCTTGGAGAGAAAAGAGGGGAAAAGTGGCCAAAGAGAGACCTAATTTATCACCTAAAAATTCTAACTTCACTGAGGTATTGATTGCAATGTTTCTCTAAAGAACAGGATAAATGGTGTAAGAGACATGAAATATTTGAATATTAGAGGAGATATCCTTTGATTTCATGAGAAATGTGTAGTTTCCTTATATAACTATGCTTGCATTGACATTGCACTGTGAAATGTAAGACTTCTAATAATAATTTTTAAGGAAACGTCACCATTTCTCTTCTTTGGAGAATAATTTAATATACTGCCTTAATCTTTCCTCCTAATGTCATAGACTGCCTCTAAAAGTTTATATCTGTAGGTGTTCTACATTTGAAGGAAGGTCTTTACACATTGAATGATATGAACTTTCTAGTGAGTCTAATACATATTTTTGGGTCAATCAGAAGATTGGTAAAGAAGATTTTGGAATATCTAAAATCTAATATGTCACTTAAAGTATTATAAGTACCAATGAAATTAATAATTTTAAACCGTTGTTTAAAATATTGTGTATTTTCAAGATTACTGTGATCTTAAGAATTTTTTGAAGTTGTTAAGTAAAAGAATACAAAATGAAGTTTTACTTCATTGGCAGAAAGAAATTAATGGCTGGTATGTGCTATTGTAGGATTAGAAGTTATAGAGGAAGGTTCTGTAAGCAGGTACCGTTATGAATAACTATAATTAAAATGAATTTTTTTCTTTAAGTACTAGCAAAAAGCAGAAATCACAGAGAAAGGACAATTATGAAGTCAATACTCAAATATTTAGGGTTTAGTAGCTTACAGTATATACTTGTCACAGTCTTTTAAAATTGGTCAAAGTCATAGCTCAGGGATTTTGATCAAGGATGTTTCTGTGTTTAGAGTTGTTAGAGGAAGATATGTCGTGCCAGATTCAGCAACCCATGAGAGCTGAGGCTGATGTTACTTTATGTCACCAGGTCCAGCCAGCGGTGAGCCTGAAGATATTACCAGCATGTACATGCAGAATGAATGCATATGTGGTATATATATATAAAATATTAAATACATAAAAAACATATAGACATTGCTCACCACACAAATCACAGGCAGATGCCCAGAGTACTTGCCTGGGAAAAAGTAAGAAAGGAGGCATCATCTGGAATTTCACGTCCAGGTTCCAAGTTCTCCAGTACAAGTAGTATGTAGACATGCTAATAACAAGTTTAATAAAGGACCATGGGGATGATTAAGAAATTGGAGCATTTGTCATATGAGGAAAATCAGAGAGACCTGTAACTACTCAGCCTGGAAAAAAAGAATGTTCAGGAAGATCTTACCAATGTGTATAAATAACTGGGGTGTGTGCATAAGCAAGAAGCACCAAGGTTCTTCTTGGAGTCCCTTCTCATCTTAATGATTCTGTGTTGATGTGATTTTACTAATTATTCATTTCAGAACAGATAAAATATTTCACTTCACCATTTTCATAACATGTAATTCCAGTATCTAGTCAACTTTTTTCCCCCAGAAAAATTCAGTCTTCCACAGGGAACTGAACTTGTAAGACTTCTAAGTGTGTATGAGATATGTGTGTCTATTTATACAGATATAGATACCTTTTTTAATATATACACATGATTGTCCTTAACCATATTAAAAAAAAAAAAAAAATCTTTTAGGAGGTGTTATATGGAGGTAGGAGAGAGATGTTGAAGTGTTTAAGCAAACACTGCTAAGTCAATTCAGCAATCAATGGCTCCTGCTCAAAATATTTCTCTTTTTGCATGTACGAACAGTTATGAAAGTCTTCAATTACTCGATGAGATTCAATCTGAAACCTACACTTAGATGTCGAGGTCTGCTTTGAGCCGGTTATCTCAACTTCTCTCACAATTAGTAGAGACTAAGCTGAGATCTAGTGTCCCATAAAAAGTCTCTGGTGACTTTTTTCCATTTTCTTAATGTGTCCCTCCTGATCTCCAACAGTCAGTTCAGAAAATTTTGTATTCTCCAGAGCTCCTGTTTTTAAACTATTAGATATGTTGAGCTATAATCAAATAATTATCAAGCTTTATTTTTTTTAGAAATTAAATCACAATTAAATAACAACTTTGTAAGCATTATTAGGCAGTCTTCCTTCTTGGAAGGAGAGGAGGAAAAGCCTAATGTGAATAAAGGTGGTAAGGTGTTTGAACATATTACCAATCAAATTAATTCTATGTGTTATACAGTAATACTAACAAATTACAAAGCTAAATTTGTTAACTAAGAGAAACTAATTCAACTAAGAGAAAAAGTATAATAGATAGTTCTATTTTGTATTTTTAGAGAAGGAAGGCCTTATACAAAGGGATGATTGAGTATTTTCCCCCTTGTCAGCAGCTAAAAATATTATATTAGTAGCCAAATCAGTTTCTTGAAAACTTGGATCCTGCAAGCTGTATTTTGCAAATCTTTAAAGTTAATAACTAATTATATACTACAGAAATTCCCTTTTTTAAAAAATAGGTATTTTCAGTGGTATGCTAATATTCTAAAAGGGAAAGAAGATGAATTAGAGGTGTGTTTTTAATTTTCTATATCCTCCTGGAAAGAGACCAAAAGAGAAGATGATTTAATAGAATACACAGCACTAAATGAATATTTAAGTCTTTGTAGAACTAGTGTAATGATACCTTGGGGGTGATAGCACTTATAAGCGTCTAGGGAAAAGAAAATAGTTCAATTTTTACTTCATACATTTGCTTGGATGTTCTGATAATAACTTTTTGTGAACACAATAATTTAAGACTGCCCAGACTATTTCAAAGGTAAAAATAGAGCCATTTCTCTTATTTAATCTGTTTAAGTTATCAGCAAAAGTGTTTTAATTTGAAATGGCACAGGACTAGCTATTTTATTGCATTTTTAGTCCTTACATTAATATGATTAAGTTCATCTGTCTCTACTTGTGCCACAGTTTACTTTGTTGTCAATTGGCATTTGCTAGGATTTTAATGGTTTCCTGTGGACCTGGAAGATATCCTGTAGATTTTTACACAATGTTAAGTTAATTACACATCTACCTCTACTTGCTTTACTTGCTATATTTTTAATTTTTTATGACTTTATTGTTGAGCTCAGATTATTCTAATCACACCTTAAATAGCTCTTTGAAGTTTTTTATTTGTTTTTGATGCTTTAGTTTGAAGGAATAATTACTGGTGTTTACTGTTCTCCAGAACCAGGAGGCTCTGAATGATCACTAGAAAGGAACCTATTATTTACAAATATGACATTAGACATCAGCTGAGATAATATATCTTTTGATAACCAAGACCAATAAAATCATGGAATCACAGAGTTGTTGAAATTGGAATGGGCCATTTTTGATCATCTACTCTTGTTCAAGCAGGGTCAGGCATATCTGATTGTTTATGGTTTTGTCCAGTCAGGTTTTGAATATCTCCAGGGGTATCTCTTCTGGGCCACCTGTGTTTACTACCCCCAGAGTAATTTTGTTTTGCTTTTGTGAAGAGGTGTCATGGTTTGACACTGGCCCAATGCCAGGCACCCATGAGAGATGCTCACTCACCCTCCCCTACCCCAGCTGGGCAAAAGGAGGGAAAAGAGGAAAAAGGGTTAACGGAGGCTTCGTGGGTGAGATAAGGACAGCAGGAGAAAATTTCAAGCACAAAACAGGCTCAACCTTGATTA
>VXBT01007273.1:174150-188203 GCA_013400235.1 Oriolus oriolus | reverse complement strand
GGGAATTCCTTCCCAATATCCAAAATCCACANTGTGGCCTCCTCTACTCAAACCCAGAATATTCCCGATTGTGCTGACGAACCCCAAATGCATTTGGGGCAGGGTCTGATAACTGCAAGGATTAAAGGGTGAAATCCCATTCCAGTCTGGAGGAAAGGAGAATTCCTTTGTTATTCCCGCCCCTATAACCTGGCTCCAAGGGGCTCCAAGGTCCCCCTGGATCCTTCTCTTCTCCAGGTGAGCACCCCCAGCTCTCCCAGCCCACCTCCAAATTCCAGCTTTTTCCCGAGCCAGTCCTGGATTTCATCCTTTCTCACAGCTTCTATTCCTCCCTGCTGAGCCGCTGTAATTTTGGGAATGCCATTCTTGTTTTGTGCATTGATTGTAAAGTAAAAATCTCCCTGAAAGATGCAAGAAAACCATAGAAATTTCCAGAGCCGTAATTTAGGGAATTATCCAGCATCCTTGGGCAGCGGGAGGAATCCAGATCGTGTCTGTTGTGGATCCTGTGCGTGTGATTACCCTGGAAATATTTCTCGCTTGTAGAGGGGAAAAAATCCAGCTTTCATTTAAAAACAGGATAAAAAGTCCCCAAATCCAAACCCTCCCATGCCTGCAGAAGGAATTTTTCCCTTTATAGTTTGGATTTTTCCCTCCTTACCCACTCCCAGTGCACAGGACTCCTCCATCCTCCCTCTCCTTCCTGGTCCCTTTTGGGAAGAAGGAGAGGAAAAATTACTCTCACCTGGATTAATTTTGTTCCATACTTTGGGAATCACTGGGAAACACTGGAATTTCAGACGTGGGTTGTTTCCTACAGGAATTCTTTACTGGACAAAGGCAGGGACACTTTCCACAAGTCCGGGTTGCTCTGAGTGCTCTCCAGCCTGGCCTTGGATATATCCAGGGATGGGCCATCCATGGTTTCTCTGGGAAATCTGGGCTGCCAGAGGTGTATTATTTATTCCCGGAGGAGCTGAGATTCCCAAAACCACTCTGAAATGATTCCTTAAATAGGAATTAAAATCCTAAATTTAATCATCAGTGAGATGCAAAATGGAATGAAGATTGAGAAATGTGCCTTCGATTTAAATTCCTTTGGTTTTTGGGGGAGCAGGAAAACCCCAAAGCCACTCCTAATATTTTAAATTACGTTATCACAGAATGGAATATTGCTATAATTCCATACAGAGATCCCAACTTTGTCCTGGCGGGAAGATGTCAGAACCAGCTTCGGATGATTGGATTTTTCTGTCTCTTTTTTCAGGTGTAAAAAAAATACCGGGAATGATCAGCTTAATGGTGGAGGCTCCACTGTCCTCCCATTCCATGAGGAGCAAGAATTGTTGGAAAGGCTTCAATAGTGACGCACTTGGAAGGAGCAGAATTTAGGAAACTTAGGGAAAATAAAGCTGGGAAAAATGGAGAAGAGCCTCAATTCCTCTGTTCCTCCATCTCCTTCCTTCCCTCTTCCCGGGGGGGACCTTCTGCCGCAGGCTGCGTTCCCAAGCTCCTGTTTTGGCCTTCTTTCCCAGATATTTGTGCTGGATCAGCACTGAGTTGATCGATCCCACATCTGGCCCGTGATTCCCTGCAATTCCTGTGCTTAAAGGCTTGGGAAAAAATCAGCCGAGGCAGACTTTTCAAACCAAACTCGTGTAGCTCCTGTTGGATGTTGTTCAAAGGAAAAATCCCAAGGATTTGCTTCCATAAAATTCCAACAACTTGGAATTCTGATTTGCTGATGGAATCGGCTGCTCCGCATCCCTGTGTTTCAATCCCATTATTTCAGTTCTCTCACAGTACTGGGGATTTATTTAGGGTTATACTGGTGCAGTGCAAAGGGTGTTAAGGGTGTTGATTTTTCTGGCTCCTGATCCAGAGCTGAGGAAGATTTACTTAAGAGGGAATCTCAAAGTAAGGGAGCAGAGGGAAGAACGGGATTTTCTGCCTGTCTATGGATTCCTGGGATTATTACCCAAAACTCAATCCCAGGATGGGTCAGGCTGGAAAGGACCACAGTGGGGTCACCTGGTCCCATTCCCTGCTCCAGCAGGGCCATCCCAGAGCACAAGCGTGAATTTGGGGAATATCCTCATCCCTGGAAGTGTCCCCATCCTTGGAGAGGTTTCAAGGCCAGGGGGATGTGGCACTTGGGGACAAGGATCAGTGGTGGCCTTGGCAGTGCTGGGAATGGTTGGACTCCATCTTAGAGGGCTTTTCCAACCTTAATAGTTCTTTGATTGGATTGCGTGATTCCATGGATTTGGGGACAGCGCTCCGTGGGGAATAAGGGATGATGGATTTAGAGCTGGGCAAGACTGGAGGGGTTGCCTGGGGGAAATCTCCCTGTGGTCCTGTCACGGGTGGAGTGGGAGCTCCAAAGATTTTTAGGGAAGCTCCCATTGAGTCAGGGGGTGCAGAGAGGATCCTTTTGCTTCCTAAACTCCTTGGGGTCACCTGGGGGTGGCTGGATCCAATCCCAGCCAACAGTTTAAGTTTCGCCGCTTCATCCCACAGGTTTTAACGATGGCAAATCAGATCTATTTATATAAACACGAATTATTTATTCTGACAGATGATTAGACAAAAAAAAAATCTTAATTAGAATTATTGAGTGCACGGGATAACGTGGTGCAATATAATAAAACAATTCTATTCAAACGATGTCATTGAAGGCAGCAAAAAGAAACAATTATTAAGTCAAGATTGATAAAACTCCCTCACACCAACACCCCTGGGCAGGGCTCTTTCTCTCAACCTCGAGGAGAATCTTTGAGGGGTATCTCCTTCCCAAAGGAGGTATCTCCACACATTCCAAGAAGGAATATGACAGGGGAATCTCCACTAATCAGGGTTTTTAACTTTGGGGTTGCTGAGCCGGACTGGTTTTACCCTGATCCCACACCAATCCCAGCTCAGGATGCCGCTCTCATCCCACCACTGACCACTTCCCAAACAGGGCATTGTCCGAGCTGCTGGACCACATTCCAAGGAAAACATCCTGCTCCAATTTCTAAGCTGTTGATGCCCAGTTAAAAAGTGGATGAGTTTTGAGGACAACCCGAGCCGGCAGGAGCAGCTCCCAAGCTGAGATTTGCTCATTCCCACGGAAAATCCCATCAGTTTGGCCAACCCCCCCCTCGCCTTTCAGCGGGAAGATTTATCCCAGTTAAAAGTGGCCACTTTCATTGGACTTAAAGCTCTTCCCAATCAGCAGGAGCTAAATAAAACATTTGGGATAAGCTAATAGGGGATTATCCCTTGGGAGTCTCGCACCGGCTCAGGAAAACTGGTTTAAAAATGATCCCTTAAATTAAAGCAGCAGCTCTCTATAAATTGAGAAGCTCGGGATGGTGGGATGGGGAGGGATCAGCCACCGGGTGATGGATGCGCAGAATATTTTAGGGAGAGATGAAATCCCTAGGAAAGACATCTCCCTCTTTTCTGAGGACATTCAGGGAATGCCAGGAGTTTTTTAGGGATGTTTTGAGGTTAATTTCCATCGCTCCCACCTTGGAAGATTCAAGACACCCAATAAATGCTGCGCTTTTAACTGACACCATTTCCAGGTGCATTTTTGAGTGCTCAAAATCATTCCGAAGAAAGAATTTGGGCAAATAAACCCCGTTGTTCTCATCCTCCGGCAATGTTTCCATTTAATGGCTATGCCCAATAAATTCTGGGAAACATTTCCAATTAATAAGTGATGTCCATGCTCCCATATTACCCTGCCACGGAAAATTTAGGAATATATGGGCAATTTACTCCTATTCTTCCCAGTTCCCATTAGCATATTAAGCTGCAATTATCATCTGCTCATATTTCAGACCTTCTGAAGTTTTTATCACAAAGCATTGGAATTCTTTTCCACGATGCCGGCAAAAAAAAAAAGAGAGAAGATGATATTGGGTTTGAAGAGAGCTAAATCTACGACTAAGGAATGAATATTTGAGAGCCTTGCATTAGGAAATGGCAGCTTTAACTCAGCGGGATAGAAATCCTTTAAAAAAAAATGGGAAATGATTCTTTTTTAGAAGTGCCTGATCTGAGCGATGAGTCTTTGTTAATTAAAATAAAAGATTTCTTGATGTTAATTGGCGGAAATAATTAACGTCAAGATAGTGTTGTGGGGAAAGAGAAGCTGCTGCTCCTCCAAAATTCCCAAAATGTTGGAAACGTGGTCTGAACGTATAATCAAGGAATAGAATCATCATGGAATGGTTTGGGTTGGAAAGGACCTTGAGATCATCCCATTCCACCCCATCCCATGGGCAGGGACACTTCCCACTATCCCAGGTTGCTCCAATCCCTGTCCAACCTTGGATTAAACTGGAATATCAAAATTAATTCTCCCCCGCAAAATTTTCCTGTCTCCAGCTCTTTTGGGTTCAAAGACTTTCTGGCTTCGGAATTTGCATCAATCCTTGATGGAATTCTCCTTTGGAACTCTGCAAATTAAAGAAGCCTCTGGAGGAGGGGATTTTCCTCTTTCCATTCAGGACAAGAGGAAACGGCCTCAGGTTGTGCCAGGGGAGGTTTAGACTGGATATTTGGAAAAATTCCTTCATGGAGAGGGTTGTCCAGCACTGGAAAAGGCTGCCAGGGCCACGTGGAGTCTCCATCCCTGGAAAGGCCGATGTGGCACTTGAGGACACGGTTTAGGGCTGAGGTGACGGTGGGATTCATTTTTGGAAGTCTTTTCCAGCCTCAGCCATTCCATGATTCAATGATAAATCATTGGAAAAAATTGAGGGAAATGACTGTGACTCTCCACTACTTCCAATTCCTGTCTTTCCAGAGCGATTCCTGCTGCAGTAGTGGGACAAGAGCTGCCCTTTTCCCAAAAATAAAGGGAATTGAAGCTGCAGAAGCCGCACAGCACAGAGGAGCTTTCCCAGTCCTTTTCCCAGAGAGGAAAGGGAATGGGAACAGAGTGAGGGCACAACGGGATTCTGGCTGCAATCTGCTTCCACTTCTCCTCGGGAATATCCCAGCCATAAAAAAGGGATGAGAAGAACAAGGCTGAAGGATTCCAGAGGAGCTGCAATGTTCTATCCAAAGGGATTCGTGTTTGAATCCAGTTCCTGGAAATCTTCCCCAAAACCACCGAGGAAAGTGTTAATAAATAAAAATCATCTTTGGAAAGGGAAAAAATAAGGGAGCAAAGTGGGTTTTGCTCCTTTTTCAGGACACACTGGCAAAAGATTGGTGGGACAGCGAAGGGATCGAAGCACTCTGGGATAACTTGGGGGAAGTGAGGCTGGAAATTCAGCAAAACTGGAAGAATCGGTGGGATTTTAGGGTTTTCCTGGTTCAGTATCAGGACAAAATTTAGTGGAGATGGTTAAAAAAAGAAAAGGAAGTGAGTTAGGGTGGGAAGGGGTTGGGAGAGAGACCTTGAGGGCCAAACTCTCCAAATATTTGGAATCAAAGCTGCAGCTTCTCTGGGAGCGCTGGTGGGTGTTTGTTGAAAGGATCTCAGCCGAGTAGAAAGGGGTGGGAGGAGCAGGAAAATGGGAAAGGTTGAGGAAAGCAAAGCTCTGGTGGGAAGAGCAGCTGGAAACAGCTTTGTTCTCCCAGGGGATGCAAGGGGAGAGTTTCTCTCAACGGGATCCATCCCTGGTGTCCGAGCACAAGGGAATTCCATGGGAATGAAAGGCAAGAAGTGCTGAGAGGGGAAAAAAATTCCTCTTTTCTGCTGTTCATCCTCAGCCTGCGGAACAAAAATACAACCGAAGCCAGGATCAACACTGCCCAGTTCCGGCTAATTAAAATAATTCCAAGTCTCCTAATTAAAGGGTGAAAGGGAATCCCCTTTCGTGGCATTGAAACCAATCTCCATCTTTTAGGATTAGCAGGAAACTCATTGTCAGGAGCAGATTATTTCACCTCTTCCCTTTACCGGGATGTTCCTCTCTTCTAAAACTGCTCCAAGGACCTGGGCTCTGTTCCAGACTTGGAATTTCCCTTCTCCTGCCTGCTAATTATCCTTGGTTGGGATAATTGAGGTGGATACCAGGTGGATGGGAATTATCCCTGCGCTGTTGGAATCTCTGTTGCAGATCCAGGATTTGTGGTGTCGTATTTTGGTGTTAAAGTCACATTGAGAATCTGCTCCTCGGGATTTTCCCCAGGATTGCTCAGTTCATAGGTGAGCAGGAAGACTTGGAAAATGTGAATTTAATGTTAATTTAATTGAATTGTGCAGCTCGAGGAGCAAAGCATGCAGGGAAAATCCAAGTGTAATCACGGAGTTTGATATCGACTTCTTGTTTATTAATTTATTAAATTTTGGCTTCACTTTTTTGTCAGGTTTTATCCCTGATATCCTCAAAACCCCACAATTCCTGATTATTTCTTACTATGCAGCGACTCTTTCAAAAAGGAGGAATATTTCCCTACGGAATTATTTTTAGAGCCATTTTTCTTCATCCTATTGTGGTGCTAACAAGGAGACAAATTATTCCTGCACGGTGCGAAGACAAAGAGATGAACAAATTAAATATTATAAAAATTAGTTTGAAAATAAATCTGTATTTTTTAGCTCACTTCGATGGAAAATGTGGCTTTTAATATTTGTCCAAAGTGTTTGCAGCTGGACTCAGATTTTAATTCCAAGGAAATTTGGGATTAGTGGTGACCATGGTGGAGGTGCTGGGCTGGATTTGATCTTTAAAGGTCTTTTTCAACCTTAATTATTCTCTGAATTACACCACAAATAAGGAATTGAATTAATTTACTAAAATTACACCCTGCTGTTCAACCAATTTATATCCCTGTTCGGGATGGGGTCATACAGATATTTAATCACGGCAAATTTCCGGGAAAAATGCTGAATCCAAAGCTTTACCTTTCAGGAGAAGATTTTTCAGCGCAGGTCATGAAGAAAAGAAAGATTTTCACCTCCATTTGAACTCCAGGTTTGGGTTTTATTCCAATTATTTTAAGTTTTTCAGGACATGTGGATCAATAAAGCTGATTTGCAGGTAGTCCAAGACTTCTTTATCCAGTTCCTGAAGAATTTCTCCCAGCGGGAAAATCTGAGGCAACAAAGGACAACAGGGAGACGCTGAACGAGCTACAGAGGGGAAGTTCTTTAATTAATTTACAAAATGTGTCTTCCCCTATGTGAGTGTCCTCTCTTTTTATTACTTTAATTATTTACTATTTATAATTTATTATTATTTTCTCTTTAATTCCCTTTTTTTTTTGGCTTTTGAAAGGAAATGGTGACCCCCACTTGCCAGCAGTTTACAGGAAAAAGGGATGAAAATGGCATAGAAAATTTGGATTACGCCATTAAGCGCCGCCATGGAAGAGTGGGATGTGCAATGATAACTTAGTTTTAATTCAATTAAGAAGAAATTAATATTTCCCAAGGTCAGCTCCTGCTGCCTGGAGCACATTTGGAGCCTTGGGAGTGAAGCAAGAGGAAGAGCAGGGGAGGGACAACCAAGAGGACAAAATTGGCCCCTTTTCCCAGATCTTTCCCAGTCTTTCCAGCCCCTTCCAGGTCATTCCAGGCCAATTTTTCCATAATTCCCACATCAAGGGAAGACAAGGTTTGGGAAAGAGAGGAATTATAAAGAAACCAGGTCAATAAGGACCTTCAATTTCTTGGATTATATTCCTCAGGTACAGCTGGATCCATGGGATGTTTTTTTCCCGGCTTCTTTCCATTTGTAGCTCCATAATGAATTCAGACTCCGCTCGTGGCAGGAATTGGAAAGGGACACTCAGGGCCATGGAATTTTGTCTCCACTGCTCTCAGTTGAGCTGGGATTGGGCAACTCATCCAGAAAGATCCACAGAACATCCTTTCCAAAACCCACAGGCGGCAAATCCCCGTGCTTCGGGAGGAACGTGGCATTCCAAAGCCCTTTCCCGCTTTCCTGCCTCCCAGACTCCGCAAAAAAAGGAGGGAGAGCCACGGAAACACTGAAACAGGTTTTTCTTGGAGGAAGTATCCCTCCCCATCATCTATCCCTGTATCCCAGACAAGCCAAGGTGACCGATCCCATTTGGCATTCCGGAGGGAAAATTTGGGCCAAATAAATCAGAGTCACTGCGAGGTCCTTGTGGGAGAAACATTTGGAATTGTATTTAAATATTCGACCCATTTTCCCACTTTTTTCCAACTAATTTGTCCAATTCTTGCTTTTTAGACAGAATCTGCCCATTTTTGTGTTATTAATTGTAGTTATATTAATGAATACCCATCACTAATATTAAAAACAAAGCGTTAATTCCTAATTAATTCTTTTAGCAGCAGAAAATCCTTTTGGCATAAACTGGCAGGATTCCTGACAGGGAATATCTCCTGTAATGGTGTGGGCTCTGCCTGACATTCCCGGATGGAATTGTAATTGCTGAATAATTTGCCTTTAAAAAAAAAAAAAAAAATCCAGTCTTTTCCATGGTCTAGTCCATCAAATTTTATTGGAAAGGAAAATGCCAGGAGCAGTGGCCAAAAATTTCCATCTGGACGTCAACGATGTCTTGGTCTTCTCTTGTGTGCTTGGCCAAGGTTTTCCAGATCAAAATATAGATGTCAGGAAAAAAATTTCCAAAGATTTGACCTGAAAGAAATGGAATATGACAACCTGGAATTTGGGATAAAATATGAAAGCTGTTAATATTATTTTAGGGATTAAGGTGTTTGTGGAGAAAATGGATTTGAGGAGGCTCAGGAGCTCCTGGTCCTCAAGGATGCGGCAGTTATGGATCAATATTTGGAGCTGGATTTCAGGTACATTCATAAAAATAGATTAAAAATATAAATTCCGTGACCTGGAGTGTGCTGGGGACTGCAATGGGAAGGGTTTGTCCCCTAAACCATTCCAGGATGCGCCAAACCTTGACAGACGCCCTTAATGCACCAGCGCTTTTCCAAGGGGAATGTGCATTCCATTGTCTCTGGGATCCATCGGAGCAGCAGATGGAGAGCAGAGCCCCGGAGGAAGGAGCTCGTCCAGGAAATTGCTGTTTCCCTCATTGCCATCCCAAAGAAACTCAGATTTTTGGATACTTATCCAACCGGAGCTATCCCACCTTGAATGGTCCTTGTGGGTCCTTTCCAGCTCCGGGACATTCTGTGGAGGTTCTACCGATGAGGATTTGATTAATTCAGGGAGCAAAAACTTCCTGGTGAAGTTCATGGAAAATTTACTGGATGTTGTTGGGTTTTTTTTTTTTTGATTCGCTGGTGATATCTCACCAAGGGATTGCGGAAGCATGGAATGGTTTGGGATGGAAGGGATCTTAAATCCCATCCCATTCCAGCCCTGCTGTGGGCAGGGACACCTCCCACTGTCCCAGGCTGCTCCAAGCCCCAATGTCCAGCCTGGCCTTGGACACTCCCAGGGATCCAGGGGCAGCCACAGCTGCTCTGGGAATTCCATCCCTGCCCCTCCCAGCCAGGAATTCCTTCCCAATATCCCATCCATCCCTGCCCTCTGGCAGTGGGAAGCCATTCCCTGGGTCCTGTCCCTCCATCCCTTGTCCCCAGTCCTTCTCCAGCTCTCTCGGAGCCCCTTTAGGGCCTGCAAGGGGCTCTGAGCTCTCCCTGGGTCCTTCGCTTCTCCAGGGGAACATCCCAAGTTTTTCTCCATCTTTCTTGTCCATCCCTTTACACCCAAGGCTGTTTTGTATTATTTTTATTGAAAGATTCCTGGAAGGTGCAGATTTTCCAGGTGGATCAAATCCAGAGCCATCAACGCCTCAGATGACTGATGGATGTGTCGTGGGATCAGGTGGCGCTCAGCGGGAAGGAGAGCTGCCAAAGTCTAGTTTGGGGAAAAAAAGACTGAATTAAGTATTTTTTCTGCGTTTTAAAGTGGGGTTTTTTTGATAACAACACGAAATCCACCAGTAAAAATCCAATTTCAAGGAATTTTGGTGTCGGAACTGCAGCTGATCCCATCTCGTGGTGTTTTGCTCTCTGTGCCCACAGCTCAAGGAATAACGGGGTTTTAATCAATGAAAGTTGGGCTGAGCATCAATATTTGGGATTCTCAGTTCCAGGGCTCGGAGAGCTCGGCTTTGCTGGGGGATGGGGCCGAGTGTTTCCAGCCTTGAGCAAAGGTTGATTCCTGGTATCCAATTAGGGAAGATTGGCAGCTGGAATTAGATGGAAAAAGAGGATTTTTTTCTCCAAAAATTTAGCGAACACAGGAATTAAAAGTTGTGACTCAGCCCCCAGGTCCCTTAATTTGGATAACAAACTCCAGTGTGGTTTTTAAAGAATCCTTTGGTTCTCTGCTTCCACGTTTTCCAACTTTTCCCCTTAAATAGGACTTGGATGTTCGAAGCAGATTTGAAATTAGGTTCCAATCCTAAATTAAATTAATTCAATTAAATTTATTTTAAAAATTTAATAAAATGAATTCTAAATTTAAACCCTTTTATTTTGTAATAAAACCAGAAATCCATGGAATTTTCAAAGATGTGACTGAGGACCAGTGACTGAACTTTATAATTTCCTTATTTTCTTGTTTTAGCTGTGCTCAGAGTGGAAAAAATTCCTTTTCCTGCTGGTTTCTTCCTCTGAGCAGAGCAAACCCAATTTTGCTCCTTTAGGCTGAGCTTATTTTCACTCCAAGCGTTGTTAATAATGAAAATAATGGGAATTCCAAAATGTGGCTTCCCAACCTTAAAGGGAAGGGGGCATCCAGGATTTGTTGATGTTTGAGTTGAAAGGAACAACAAAAGTTGGAGGATCGGCTAAAGATTCCAGAGTTTATTGGTAAATTATACAATTGGAGTGGGAATTGGTGTTGGATGGTCCCTGATCTCCTGGGACGAGCCCGTGGAAGTGGGGTTTGGATAAGGGGTGGGGTGAAAGGGGATAGGGAGAGAGAACAGGAGAAAGGGAGATCTCGGGTGCTGGCTCCAGCGCTGACCTGGCTGAGGAGGGGTGCAGGGCCCTGGGGCTCCTCCCGGGATTTGGGGGCACCTTTTTAGGGATGAGTTTTCCCCATCCTGCAGGAAAAATCAGTTCTTGCGCTCAGTCTGTTCTTCCAGAGCTTCCTGGGGATGGGTCGGAGGCTCCGGGGGTTTGGGGTGGTCCTGATCCCGCTGCAGTCCATGGGCACTTCCCGGCCTCATTCCCGCCCCGTGCTGGGCTGTGCGGATCTCCAGGAGCCAGAGCAGGGATGGCATTCCCAGAAAAGCGCTGCCCTGCCTTCTCCAGCCACATCCCGTTCTTTCCCAAGGAGTGTCACCAACAATCCTGGATGGCTCCATCCGGCTGGGGGTGTTTGGGACACACATCCCAACACACAGGGACGGAATCCCCGGGATTCTGGGATCCGACACCCAAATAAAGTCTCATTTGGAGTTTGATGAGGGCTGTGCTCTGGAATTACCTTTCCAGATAATTTCAATGGAATTTGTTGGAATGGTTTGTCCCTTTTCGGCTCTCCTCCACCTTCAGAACAGAGCTGCTGCCAAAAAATTCCTTTTAAGTTCAGGAAAAGAAGGCTCTCTCTATTTCCTCGTTGTCTGAATTTTCATCCGGGCTTGATTTGTAATTTTTTTAACAGGAATAAAAAACATTCCAAGGCTTTCAAGCCCTATTTCAAGGCTTTCTGCTTCCCAGGTTTCTTATTTTCCAAACCACAAAGAACGAGGAAGACTCGGGCTGAGTCTCAAAGCTTTTCGCTGAAACCATTTGCCTTGGCATCAAATTGAATTCCTTGGGCTGAGCTCAAAACCTCCTCAAATCAACTCCTCTCCTGTCTGCAGTGTCCTAATTAATAAAGCTGCCACCTATTAAAAGAAATCCATTTATTTGAGGGAAGAGAATTACAGTCTTGGCATATTTTTCCCTCAGAATCAATTTGCATTCACTGCTCCTCGGGATAAAGCAACTGTACTTTTAAAGCTCTGGCAGGAGACAACTTCCAGTGGAAAATTCTTCTGGAAACATTTTACTCTGACAGCTTTATTAGGCCATGAATAGGGACTCGAGGCTGGGTTTAAAGTATTGATGGGTTTTAAGCTGCTGCGTGAGCAGAGGCTGCTGAAAGCAATTCCGCCAGTCAGTCCTGATATCCCAGAGTTTACAGATTTACTGGAAGTAACTTTTGTCTTCCCTCTGCTTTAGATGTTTTTCACCTGTAGGAAGCTTCTGTTACTTCAGAAGGACAAAGAATTCAGGGATTGAAAGTGAAACGTGGTGGTGAAAGCTTCAAACCCGGCATTCAGAGCCTCCTCATTTGTCCCCACTTTCCCCCACGCGGGCTCTGTGATGATCCATGATTTATTCGCGTGCCAAAAAAAGCGATGAGGAAATGCTCCTGGTCCTTGTACCAGTGGTAGTGGGTGGAATGCCATGGAATTGTGGAAGGGTTTGGGATGGAAGTTAAAAATCCATCTCATTCCACCCCTGCCATGGGCAGGGACACCTTCCATGATTCCAGGTGGATCCAAGCTCCATCCAGCCTGGCCTTGGACACTCCCAGGGATCCGGGGGCAGCCACAGCTTCTCTGGGAATTCTATTCCAGCCCCTCCCCACCCTCCCAGGCAGGAATTTCTCCCAAATATCGGTTCTACGTCTCCCATCCTTCGGTTTAAGGTGATTTCCCTCATCCTATCCCTCTGTATCCTTGTGGAAATTCCTTCTCCACATCACATCTGGCAGCTGGAAAGTGGAGGGAGAGCCCAGTGTCCTTCCTCGCAGGGATTCCTGCAAAGAACAAGTGGCAGGATGGAGGAAGTGGCAGCAGATCTCCACAAAATGGAGCTCTCCTGCAAATCTCCACAAAAAACTTTGGAATATTCAGAAAACTCCATGCCAGCTCATTCCCACAAACACACAAATCCACGTGGACAGTTCCCTCAGGATTATTTTCCCAGAGCAAACCAGCTGGGGCAGAACAGCTGTATTTTCACTGCTTGGAAAATCACACAAGACCCATAAAACCAAGCCCAAAAATATCCCAAATATTCCAATTCCTCATCCATTCAACAGGAACAGTTTTATGTGGAGTTTGCATCCGTAGGCCAGTGAAGGTTAAATAAATTTGTTAAAGAAATGTTGGTTTCTAGAACCAAAATGCACTCAAAAGTTCACAGATCTCATTTAAAAATGGCTTTTGGGATGGGGAGGAAGTGCCAAGTTCTAAATCTGGCCCGAAATTCCTGGGATTTTAAAAATCTTTTCTCCAGATACCCAGCTCAGTTAAGGGAATCATTGTTTTCCACACGTTCCTAAGCTGGAAAGTGAGAAGAATCCATAATGATGATCCAGTCTTGACCTTGCGTGGAAGACATTGCAGAATTCCATCTCTTGCTTCCTTCCCTGGTGCTGTTCCAGGGATAGAGGAAAATCCCTAAATCATCCAAGGTGGGAAAAAAAATCTTTTTAACATCGTCTGGTGCAGAGATCTCCAGCTCCATCAAGGAACAAGGAGCATCTTTTGGATTGGTGCTAATTAATTCCTTGGGATGCAGGAATGTTATTTGTGGATCGCTTTCCTAGGAGCTATAATGGTGCAAATCCTAAATTATTGTATCGGCAAATCCGTGCGGGTTAAGGCTGGCGGGATGATTCCCTGTCCGTGGTCCTGCTCTGCCACAGGCCATTGGAATTCCCGACATTTTCTCCCGGTTGAGGCTCCATTCCCAGCTGGGGTGGAGACACCTTCCCTCCTCCCAGCTCCTGGGATGAATCCCGCTCCTTGCTCAAACTGAGGGACTTCCCGCTGTTACTCTCTCATTCCAGTCTCCAGCCCCTCATTCCGGTTCCTCCTTCCTCAGCTGGATCAGAGGGATATTTAACAACTCGGGACTTCGCTGCCTCTCAGTCTGGCTGCACAAAATTTTATTTCTGACCTCTGGAAAGGTTTTTCCAGACCTTTTGTTCCCTTTTTATGCTTTCCCAGCCGTCTTTTTGAAATAGAAGTGCCAGGACTGAGCTCAGGATCTCCGTGGAGTCTTCCCAGTGCTGGAGACAGGAATAAAATTCCCTCTCCATGCTTTCTGCAGCTCTCCCTGGGCACCAAAAGCAGCAGGAGCAGGACAGGGATTGTCCCCTGGGCTGGCACT